>JAUZSX010289482.1:0-14376 GCA_034780655.1 Idiosepius hallami
TTTTATATATATATATATATATATATATATATTTTAAAGTCAAGTTGTTAACAAGATTTATTATTTTGTAAGTTTGAAAAAAAAAAAGCATATATTCTTTAAAAAACAAAAAACAACCCAGTTGTTATTAGAATTTCCACAAATTCGGCTTGTTTAAAAAGTTCTTATGATTTTATGAATAAGAAAAATATTATAATAATTATCTTATTCATAAAATGATTAGAGCTTATTTAATGAACTTATTCAAATTCCCTCATTAATTTTAATGTACAGGGTGGGCCAAAAGTAGCTATACATTTATGAAAAGTCCAAAGGTGGGTTTTTTTGTTTGAAATCCAAAATGCTAAAATAATCTTCGACAGAAACTGTTTAATCCCTTAACTGCTCAAAATGCCCTTCTTAGCCAACTTTGCAACATTCTTCAAACCATGTACATACAAACATTTTCATACTTCTAATATAGATTTAATATCTATTCTCTTTGCTCTTCATTAAATTATTTATCTTTGACATAAATTATTTAAATAAATTAAAAACAAAAAAACAAAAAACATTCTTATATACAAGCAGCTAGTAAAAAAAAAAAAAATCCCTATGAAGCATAAAAAAAGGTTTATATAAAAAAGCATTTTAAAAAGTTTAATAACTGTATTTCTACTTTTGGCCCACCCAGTTGATTTAAACATTTCAATTGTGTCTGAATTCCCACTCAAATTTTTATCCAAACAAGAATTTCTCTCTGAATAAAATTTCTATTGTTATATTTTTCAGTTTCTTCAAAAAAAGAAGAACAAAACCCTTTTCTTCACATAACGAAGAGAAAAACAGTTGAAAGGGAAGAAATAGAAGAATTAGAAGTTAGTCGGATTCCTTACATTCATCGAGCAAGCAGTATTGCAATCAACAAAGAAGGAAACAATTTTGCCATTACACAAGTTGATCCTTTAAAAAGGTCCAAATCATTTTTAATTTCTTTTGTAAAAAATCCACAAAAAAATTAATAATGCAATGTTTAAGTTTTAAATGAAATCAATATTGAAACAAGAAAAAAAAGCACATTAAATTCATTGATATAAAAATATGTAAAAATTATTACAATAAATTTTATTTGCAATAGATTTTATTTATATATAAATGCTATAGATTTTATTACTAAAAAAATGCTATAAAATTTATAATTCTAAAAATGCTATAAAATTTATTGCAATACAAATTCTATAGACTTTATGCTATTAAAATGCATTTGAATTATTTTCAAGAAAATACTTTAGAATTTTTGTTAACATAATGCCTTAAAATCTATTGCTATAAAAATTCATCAAAATATTTTTCTTTATTTAAAATCTATTACTATTAAAAATCATTAGAATCAATTTTTTGAGTATGGAGGAACTGGATGATGCATTTCTGCTTCTGATGCACATCCATGAAAGTTTGCTTTCTTAGAGTCTCATACCATCAATATCTGCAGCAATTGAGAGAGGAAACTTTAAGGTCATGAATGCATAAGTTCAGTCATCATAACAATCCAATTTGCAATCCCCTCCGATCCATTTGGGCAGAATAAACAAAATAAGACTCATTATTTTTGGACAACCTTTGTATATTAATAATCCAAAAAAGAAACTTAGAAGAGGCTAAAGCATTGCTTCTTCTTTCTGTGAATTATTTTTTTTTTTGTAAATTTAAATGAAATGCTTTTCTTTGTGTTTTTAGTATTGACACAAGTTATGATGATAATGCCTTGAACATAAGTGTTGACTTGAAAGATCTTTTGGAAAGTCATTGGTATGATCTTCAAATACAGGTAATTCTCTTTTTATTGTTTATCTTTGTTTAATTCTTTAACTTCAGCAACATCATTTCCCTATAAAATGAGCCTAGCACACTTTTTAACCACAAAATGCAATTTGTCCCCAACTAAACTTACAGAAGTCCTGTATGATAGACACAATGACAGACTGGTTGATATTTCAGCATACAAGTATGAAAATAGTTTTCCCGTTAATTCTAATAATCATTTTATTTTTTTTCATTACAATAGACCTGTAAAGTTTAAAGAAGCTAAAGAGCCTTGTGGCCCCTAGGGATCTTTCAGTCCCTAACTCCCTAGTTGCAGGCCTTGTGGGGCCTCTAAGCGTGGCTCTGATTAACTTAAAGATTTCAAGTTTGATTTAAAATGTCTAAACATTGTTAAAAGGGCAACTCCAACCAAAATTCAAATTAAGTTCAATTAACATACAAAAAAAAAAAGAAAAGAAAAAGATTTCTTTTGCAATGCTGGGCTTTTTGAACAACAGTGGAACCTCGCTAGTTCGCGGTTCAACTTTCGCGGGTTCAAAGCTTCGTGGGTCTAAAAAATATTCAAATTAAAAATATCAAAAATATTAAAAAATTATTAATAATGAAAAATATTAAATTAAAATTAGAAATTACAAATCTCATCGACTGCATCCCTTACGCCACCTCCTACAGCCACTACGCCACTTCCTGCATCCATTACGACACCTCCTGCAGCCACTATGCCACCTCCTGCATTGTAAACAGACAACATATTTAACATTTTTTTTTTGTTATAACATGAATTTCACTCTCTCTCTACCTGTATTCATATGGTGTACTGTATACAGGGGGGGTATACTGTATACCTGTATACGTTTTTTTAAGCATTTTTGAAGGGGTGTCGCTACTTCGCGGATTTTTAGGTTTTGCAGGTGGTCTCGATCCCCATTAACCGCGATAACCGAGGTTCCACTGTAATCATCTTGCTGTTGTTAAAGTTGGAGGAAAGATAACATGACATGGAAACTTGTTAAATAAAGTACATAGGGTTGGCCAAAAGTAGGTATACACTTATAAAAAGTAAAAAAACAAACAAAAAAAAAACTAGGTTTAATTTTAAATTTCAAGAATGCTAAAATAATCTTTGAAACTTTTTAATCCCTTCTTAACTACCCAAAATGTCTTCCTTCAACAACATTGCAACATTCTTCACAACTAGTAAAACAAAAAAACATTTATAAAGCATATAAAAAGGTTTATATAAAGAAGCATATAAATAAAGTTTAATAACTGTATAACTATTTTTGAACCACTGTATATTGAAACAAAAGAATACAGAATGATAAAATAGTGGATCCTCCTCTCAGGTTCAGGACAAATGTTGTGCTACAGCCTTACTCTTGGGCCGCCTAAGCAGATTCTGGCTGAAGGGAGTGAAGTGAGGGATAGTCTATTATACAAGGGATTATAAAATAAGACATGGTTCAATGAGGGAAAAGATAATAAATGGACAAGAATATGAGAACATAAGTTCTGGAAAAGAAATCCTCAAGAACTTTTCGAGAACCTTTTAAAAAAAGTCTCTGGCAAGTCACCATCCAAAATGTACTATTTCTTGGTCACCCTCATGTGTAGACAATCGGCAGAGGATAAGATTGGAAGGGTTTATTTTCATTTTCAAAAGATGGTTCTTTATCTGGTTCCCTTCAAATTCTTTAATAGGAAGTGTCTTTATTCTTCTGCTCTTTGATTGTTGTGTGGTTGGAACAAAACATAGTCACTAAGTTGAAGACACAGCAATACTGTTCTTGCTCGAGCCTTTTCCCCACCTCTGCCTACAACCGTACAACTTTTCTTTTTACACCACACCCATAAGTTAACAACTTTTCAGGACTACAGTGGGTGACAATATTATTTGACCAGTAGGTTCAATGGCATTGTTAGTATTAGGGATGTATAAAAGAAGGGAGTGAAGATGAAAAAATAAAGAAAACAAAGAGAATATGCACTGATTCTGTCAACTATAATCAGTTACTAATATTCATCTAAGTATGTAAAGTTATATATAAATGGAACTTTGTGTGTGGGTTTGGTCTTTATGGACACTGAGACGGCTCGGATGGATTTCATGAAAACTTACACAATTGTACTTCATTTGTTCTTACATGGGTGTTGTTTCAGAATACTCCTGATAATTATTGAAAATATTGATCTAAAAAAAAAGAGCATTTAGAAGGAATGATCTAATCCAAATGAAATTTTAAACACTCTTACAGTCTACCATTGAAAGTATTGATAAAAAATACTTTGCTAATTCTTGGTCTCTTGACTTAAATTTTGATATATGGGATATTTAGACCTGTGGATTTGATTTGGTTTTCGTTCAGAAAAATAGCTGCTCAGGCACCAAATGCAACTCCTGAGCAAAACCTAGTAATATTGCTAGTTCTTAATTAAATTTCTCCTTACTCAAGATCAAATCTGCAACCCATTGAACTTAAAAATTATAAGAACAAAATCTCTTTATCTATTTTGTTTCTAAACTCTTTTTTTCTCTTTGCAGTTTGGCCAACAACAACAACTCTGGCCATCTTATCGTTATATCCTAGCTCATCATTCTAACTATTTTCGACGTCTTCTGCTCCAACCTGAATCTACTAAATCTCCTATCTCTGATCTCATAGTTTCTCTCGGTTATATCCATATTGATCTCATCAAGCAACTCTTCAAGTTTTTTTACACTAACACATGTCACCTGACGAGGCCTGGCTGTAAGTTCAAGTGGACCACTAAACAGAAAAATTACATTGACTTTAATTTCTACAAAATAAAAAACCCATCAAATGAAAAATCATTACAAATGTCTGCCTCAGCAGATACGATCGAGTCAAACAGTGTTAACAATTTAAGTGCAAATTCGGAGGAGGAAGAAACTCCCTCAAAATGTCCTGTTACTCTTTTGCTTGCCGTTGCAGACACACTTGAAATTGAAGAACTTTCAACAAGGTAAATCTAGTTTCATAAGTCATTTTATTTGGTATAAATTGATCCTTTGAAAAATGAAAAGTAAATTATTCTAGAATGGTTACAGATCTAAATGAATATACTAGTAGCAGTAGCAGCAATACAAGTATTAATCCAACTGTATGATAGTATTAGCACTAAGACTAAGAGTTATTGTCAGGTCTCTGTAGTCTGAAATTTTATAAAGTAATAATTTGCTGAATCCGGCTTCATTGAATAAGGTGAATTATGTCCTATCTATTATGTGATTGGTCGATTTTCATTCTCTCTTTGTATATAATGAATGTGTCCAAACCCCATGATCATACCCTATACATTTTAGACCAAAAACAATTCAGGGCAATAATAACAGGTGTTTTGGAAATTGTGGTACTCTTTGAAACTCTACTGTATACACATGAATTTTTTTTTTAAAAAGAATAGTTCCTCCAAGACTGCTGCATGCAGTGAGATTTTTGTTGATTCATTTACTTAACTAAAATTCTAGGGTTAAAATTAGGTTTATGCTTAATAAAAAGGGGGTTTGTGATTAAATGAACCAATCAAATCTTCCACACATGCATATCTAGCCATTGCAGTGTCTGTTCTTTTTTTTATAAATGTGTGTAGGCACACTACACTTTCCTTAAGGCGTACCAAAATCACTCTGTCCTATATTAATATAAGTACTGGTTTTTTTTCAAAGACATGCCATTTTATAATTTTATAATGTTTAATTGTTTGCATCAGATAAAATTTCAAAATGTGAACAATTAAAAAAGCACCAAAAATGGACATCACATGAAAGATACCATATTCCACTCTTGACTTTAAAAAAATGAAAAATCTTTTTGAATAAATGAATTTAAAAAAAAAACAAAACAACCTATAATTATGTGATTAAAAAAAATTTCATTTATTATTTCTAAAAAAAAAAATATATAATTGTTTGTTGGAGTTTTATAATTTTATTTTTGTGTTTAATAGACCACTTCTGTTTTTTTTAAATTTTATTTTTTACTTTTTTCTAGGTTGAAAAAACTTTATTTTTCTAAAAAAATGGTGAAAACTAAATCTGAAGGAATAGAAAAAATTGGATTAAGATTTGATCAACAAGAGCTGTAAGTATTTTCTAGAGAATGAAAAAGATAAAATATAGAAGGGGCTTGAATTAGTTTTTAGTAAGGGGCTATACGCTATAAAACTACACAAGAAGATATACATTTATATATAGTAAACTCCCTATTTAGATAAAATAAAAGCCTTTTTTTTTATCGCAATTTCCTGTCATATTATGTTGATTATGTTTAATACAGACCTGGTTATTTTTTTTTTTGTAATTTTTTAGTATTTTTTAAAGAAAATTGCTATAAATTTTTGAAGGCCAAAAATTATTTTACTAAACTACAGTTATATTGCAATCCCAATGACCAATGTAGACTCCACACAGCAAAAAAACTACAGACCAATTTTTCAAGTTTAACCCCTATTTTCCTGGCTCAAAACCAAATTGAATTTGTTCCATAGGTTTGAATATCCCATATATTGGATTTCAAGTGTCTAGACCAAAAACTAGCAAAGTAGTTTGGTAAAGACCCTTCATAAGAGAGACAGAAGGACTGAGATACGCACTAAGTCACGTTATATATATATATAAATCTCAGTCAAAACCATTGCATTCACCTTTAGCTGCCTTGCGCAGAAGGGGGTTGTTAACACTGGAGGGCAGCTCATCTAGGTGAAGGGTATATATACACAAGTTTTTAAACTTCTAATAAAAAACTTCAAGTACATTTTTATCTATTATAGTGAAGATGAGAATAAAAGTCCAAATAATCTGAATATTAAACTCATAATTTAATCCAAATCAACAGAACCCATTTAAATTCCAATAATAATTATGTTTTTTAAAAACTTGCAAAATATTAAATCATTTTAACAACTTTTTTTTTATTAAAAATATAAAATATAATAGACAATTTGAAGCCTTAAAATTTAAAACAACATTTTTCTAAATTTTTCCATCGAGAAAAGTTTTAATAATATCCCTTGTAGTTATTAAAGGGAAGTAATCTGCTCTTCTTGAATTACTGTTTGTGATAATGATTGTTGTTTGTGAGCCACATGCCTACTTATGTATTAATATACAGATAAGGGAAAGTTGTCCTGGGACAGTGAACAGGCAGTCGAACTTCAGAATCATAATATGTGCGTTTGAATCCTCATTCAGATGTTCACAATTTAAATCCTCATTATTCATTTGTTCACATTTGAAACAATACCCTTGGGAAAGGTGCATATTCTGTTATTCTAACTAGATGTGTATAAAAAACTTTTCTAAAAAATGATTGTTCTCGGCACTAAATGAACTAAAAAGGTTGACATGCTGTAAAACAAAACAAATACACTTCTAATGTGACATTGTATATTGCAGTAAAGATGAGAGTAAAGGTCTGAACCCTGTAAACCAGTGGTGGCCAATTATTTTAGGTATAGAGCCGCATAGTCGGGGCTAAAGGCAGTGGAGGGTCACATTAATAACATCCGTTAATAAACATGAAGTTTGAAAAATGTAATAAAAGTACTAAATTCAATAAAAAAAAAATTAAAACAATTGAGTTACCATGGTTTTATTCTGAAAAGTAAACTAGTTTTATGATTCAATGGAACAAATCCATACTAGCGTGGAGATTGGCTAACACACAATGTGTCATTTTGTTCCAACTAATAGAATGTTGCGGGCTGCACATAACGTGTGCAGCGGGCTGCAGGTTGCCATGGCCTGCTGTAAACAATACAAATAAGCAAGAGTTCTAGAAAAGATTATTACAATGATGTGTATATTTTTCTTCTTCCTTTTTTTTATATGAAGACCTGAATTATCTGATATGAAAATAAAGTCTGAAGATGGAGTTGAATTCAAATGTCATCGTTGTATCCTGATTGCAAACTCTGAATATTTTTACTGCATGTTAACCAATGATTGGCTTGAAGTAAGTTCCGTTCTTATCTTTTCTGCTTTGAACTTCTTTTTTTTTGTGGGGGGGGCCGAGGGGCGACTTTTTTTGGCTTTCTTTCTTGTTTTGTTTTTTTCTGTTTTTTTTTTCTTGTCTTTCTTTTATCATTTTTTCTTTCTTTTCAATTTTTTCCTTTTTTTTTAAATTTAGATTTTTTTTTTGGTTTCTTTTCAATTTTTTGTTTTTTTAATTCATTTTTTTTATTTGTTTTTTTTCTTTCCATTTTTGTAATTTAAAAAAAAAAAATTTCCTGTAATTTTTGCTTTGTTTTTTTTTAAATTTTTTTGTTCATTTATTATTCATTTATTTTTTTTTTTATTCCTTTTTATTTCATAATGTTTTTGCTGTTAAGTGTTTTTGAAAAATAAAATATTGGCAATTCCCTGGCGCCAGGCAAAGTCGAGTAATACTTCTAGTAATTTTTAAAAGTAAAAATTTTCTTTTTTCTTTTTCTGTATTTTTAGGCCAATTTCTCAAAAGGTCTGAGCTTTCCATTCCCTTCTGATGTCATCAATGTTCTCATGGAATTCTTATACACAAACCAAGTTTCAAATAGTTTAGGTAAAAACAAAACATAATATTTTTATAAGATTCTATTATGTTGTTGCAAATTTGCCAATTAGAACTTTCTCTTAACTTTTCCTTTCTCTCCTTTATATTGATCTTTCTCTCATTTAAATTCTTTCCAATCTTATTTTTTCTTTTTTTTAAATTTATTTTGCTTTTTTTTCAGTCACCAAAAACCTTGATTTCTTCTGCGAGATACTTGTCCTGGCCGATCAAATTCTTTTGACAAAATTGAAGGACATCGCTGAGAGACACATCATCACCTCAAGTAAGACAAACTAAAATGAAAAATTTAGAAAATATTAACTTTTATACAAAACTATAATAATAATAATAACTAAAATTCCAAAAGGCATTCAATAAATAAGGAGAATTTTTTGGTATAAGGACTTCTAATATAGATAGAAGCTTACTTTAAAAAAATTTTATTTAATACTTTTAATTTCTTTTGCAGATTAAAAAAAAAGAAGTTTTAGAGTGTTGGCAATTAATAAATATGGTTGACCAAGAAATATGCTCCAGAATTGAGCAGCAGTCAGTTATCAAGTTTTTTGGTTGCTGAAAGTTGCAAAACCAGTTGAAATTCATAAGAGAATGTCAACTGTTTATGGTGCCACATATTATAGATGATTAAAATGTCTACAAGTGGGCTAAAACTTTTAAAGATGAATGGTGCAATGTTGAGTATGGAGACAGGTCTGAGTGTCCGACAGAAGTGAGGTCACCTCCTGAGCTAATCGAATCAGTCAATGACCTTAATCAGTTTAATAAAAATATGACATTGGATGACATTAAGCTTATCTGTTGGGACAAATACAGAGTCACCTTGCATCATGGCAACCCTTGACCTTGCACTGCAGCCCAAATAGTGCAGAAGAAATCAAGATTTTTGGTGACTAAAAAAAAGTCAACAACCTTAGGATTCAGAACTGCTTCCTCATACCCCTACAGCTCAGACCTTGCCCCTTCAGACTTTCACTTGTATGGGGCCTCAAAAGCGTTCAAGACATGAAATTTGAAAATGACAATGAAATCAACATTATTGTGAGCAACTTGTTTGGACATCAATCGAAAAAGTTTTATGCTGAGGGAATGCAGTAGCTTGTGCACAGAAGGGGAAAGTGTGTGACAGTGCAAGGAGACAAAAAAAAACTAAGATGCTATCTGCATTAAAAGTCTTTTTACCGCAAAAATTGAACTTATTTGTTGAATGACCCTATTAAATTAATAATAGTAAACTATACTTGTGTATATAATAAAGGAGAGAAGAATAAAAGTTAAATAAACTAATTGGACTAATATCATGCATTATCCAAAAAATATGTATGATTATGGAGAATTTGTATATTTAACAATAAAGAGGACAAAAGTTTGCATAATCTGAATCAGGGGTTCTCAACCAGGGCCAATCAAATATTTTTTGGGTCCACAAGCAAAATATAACAAATTGGGGTCCACAATGATATTTTGGTGGTTCATGAAGAAAATTAACTCATTATAGGCCCTAAAGGTCCATGGAACATTTCTGGGAGGTCCACAGGATAAAATAAAACATATTGGGGGTCCACAATGATATTTTGGTGGTTCGTGAAGAAAACAAACTCATAATAGTTACAATAAATTAACAAAAGTTTATTGTTAAAAATTTAATTTATACTGTAATTTCAAATTGGAAGAAACATTGTAATGCAAAATATTGGTAAAGAATTATTGTCACTAATTTGGATTATTATTATTATTATTGTTACAAATATTTATTATAATTATCATAGAATACTTTAATTGCATTAAATTAATTTTCATATAAAAATGAAGCTTAATTAAAAATAATCGCAGTCAGTCAGATTTTGACTATGACTAGTTAGGGCTTCAGTATTCCACCATAGTGCTCAACTCACTTGCGCAGATTATTATTGGTGCAGTATCTGTTGCGCATCAGATAGACACCCTCTGAACCCCCAATGCCCACATCCAGTGGAGCGAACCCGCGACGACTGGCAGCAGAGGAGACTGCAGGGCTCTTTAAATCAGTGTTGCCTTTCACTAAGATGAGCTACTCTCCCAAGTTAACAAGTCCCATCTGCCTGAGGCAGCTAAAGTGATTGCAATGGTTTTGACTTGGATTTGAAGTCGCTTAAGACGATCTTAGAGCCCAACTCTTACCAATGCTCCATCGTTGCTCCATACTATTTAAATATGAGTTAAACATAATTAATTAAAACTTAATTACATACTATTTACATATGTGTAAAAGAAGTTTGAGAACCATGGATCTAAATAATATAAATTATCAAAGCTTGTCACAGAAATTTAGATCAATAAAGAAAGGTTGTATTTGGCCAAAATTTCAATTAATCTAATTGATGTAAAATAAGCATTTTTTTGCTTTCAAACTCTTTATTGCAATTCAAAAAACTGTTTGGATTAAAAATTCCTTCTTTTATTTTTTCTTCTTTTTTTAAAAGTAAATTTGAAGAATGTTGGAGAACTGTTGGAGTTTTCTTTTTTGTACAATGCGGAAAATCTGAAGAAGAAATGTCTGCAAGTCATCTGCAATAATCTGGCTTTCCTTTTAGAATCAAGGTAAGAAAATGAATCTAAGAGAGAACATACACAAAATGGTTTGGTTTAATGCTTTACCAGCTCATTTAATCCTATGAGCAATCAGTTTTAATAAATGTTTATTTTGCTGAGGAATGGTTGTTTACATTTACTTGGTCGGGCACCAAACCAAGTTATGCACAAGGCCATTTTTGTGTAATTATATCCGTGGGATATCAGGGTTGCTCTTCACTTAGATGAGTTATTTTCCCGAGTTAATGAGCCCCATCTGCCTGAGGCAACTTAAGGTAAATGCAATGGTTTTGACCGGGATTTAAACTTGTGTGATACAATTTCTGAACCTAAGCTTTTACCAATGCCTGACCCTCACTGCTGGGGATAGGTTGGGATTTAAACTTGTGTGGTACAATTTCTGAACCTAAGCTTTTACCAATGCCTGACCCTCACTGCTGGGGATAGGTTGGGATTTAAACTTGTGTGATACAATTTCTAAACCTAAGCTTTTACCAATGCCTGACCCTCACTGCTGGGGATAGGTTGTTATGTGGTCAGTGGTTAGATGATTTGAACTAATGCTAAGTGATGGGATGAATAAGAGAAAAAAAAAACACTTTAGAAAACTAGGGTTATTTTTTCATAGTGGCTCTAAGGCAGTGGTGTAGCTAAGGGGGGACTGAGGGGGTTGGTCCCTTCGAAGTGACAGCAAAGGAGGGGTGAAATAATGTCACCTCAACAAAATTTTTATGCCAGGCTTAGGATGCGAAAATAGTATTTGTTTACTATATATTATGTAATTACATGATTATAGGAGAGTTTTAGTCTGAAGAAAAATCAGATTTATAAGGTTTTGTTTGTTTTTCTTAATTTGACATGTGATAACCAATAGCACTCCTGCAATAACCAAAGTGCATCAAGCATATGATAGAGAGTGTTGCCCAACCAGTTTATTAATGGGTTTTATAGGGTTTCCCCAATCTATTTCAGAAGTTTTTGGTCCTTACAGCACAGAGTAATGTAGGTATCAGTGGGAGGACATTTGAGTGGATTGCTCCGGATGATGTTTACTCTTTCTACACCATTCCTTTGTACACACCACTGGTTGCATATGTTTTAGACCAAATGCCCTCATCACATTTTCTACTTCAAGTGCAATAAATCATGCTATTTTGAATTTAAATTTTAAAAGAAAATGAATAGTGTGTTTCTATTATCATTTGTTCCAAGTTTTAGTGAATGATATTGCTGTCATTGGCAACGTAATTCTGAATGTCATGATTTAAAAATACAAATAATAATACAAGTGAATACAAATAATACTTGTATGTATTTTGTCTTTAATTTATGGACAATCCCATATGTAAAACTAGGTTATGCCTAAGGATTATGTTTGCCCAACCAAAGAAAAATGCTATTGAGATAAGCTAAAGAGTCAAAGATGTTACTTTGTTGATAAAATGTTCATCTTGAATTCTGATTTGTTTTTTAATTAGAATCTCAAAATAATAAAAAAATATTTTAAATTTTTTGTTCTTTAAAAGGTTTTTGGATATTGTCAGTGACCAAGTGATTGAAGAATTATCAAAGTTTTATCGAAAAATGGTGAGTCTATGGATATTTGCTTTTATGTTAGCCCCAAAGTGTAGTATCTGTAGAATAGATTTAAAAAAAGATGATGCTGTATAATCAGAGAGAATTACAATTCGCGTATAACAAAAGTAATGCCTATATTTTTTTATCCCCCCCCGAATGGATTGCAAATTGCATTGTTTTGATGAGTGCTCTTCTGCATTCTTAACCTAAAAGTTTCCTCTCTCTCACAGATATTCAAGTGTGAGACTCTTAAGAAATTTACCTTCATGCAGAGAAAAATTGAACCAATCAACATTCACTGGCACTTGTTGAACAATTATGAAGCTGTAGATGATGTCAGTATAGTTAGAAGATAAGTTTGTCAATTTCAGAGTGGCAATTCAAATAGCATCAGTGCATTGAAAATGGTAGTGACGATGTAGAAAAATAAATTACGGAGCACAAAAATTCTCATTTAATGGTACCACTCCAATCTTTGTAACACTTCAAAAAAAAAATTACTTTTTGGAACGACCCTTGTATATAAAATGATAGGAGGCATTACTTTTGGAACAACACTTCTAGATTGCAATGCTTTTATTTGATTTGGGATTTAGCGGCATATCAACCACTTTTGGGGTCATTTAATGCCAGAATGGTATTTTGTTTATATTTACTTGATTCTCTCAAGTTTTTATTATGAAAGTTGGTTTAAATGTTATTTGTTTGGTTATTTCTATTTTGTTTGTTTTGTCAGTAGTTTTTTTTTTTTGTTAAGGGAAAAGAATGGAAGGTAGAAAGAAAAGGTGAAAGAGAGAAAGGATAAAAGAGAGAAAGAAAGGAAAAAAGAATAAAAGAAAGAAAAATGTTTAAAGAAAGAATAAGTTCAAGAAAAGAAGGAAGGAAGAAAGAATGCATGTAAGAGAGAAAGGATAAAAGAGAGAAAGGGAGGAAAAAAAAGAAAGGATGAAATAGAGAAATAGAGAAAGGAAAGAAGAATAAAAGAAAGAAAAATGATGGAAGAAAGAATGAGTGCAAGAAAAAAGGAAGGAAGAAAGAATGAATGAAAGAAATGAGGTGATAAGGATAGAAAAAAAAGAAAGATAGAATGAATGAGCGAAAGAAAGAAAAAGAGAAGGAAGAAGAATAGAAATAAAATTTAAAAACAAAGAAAGAAAGAATCAAATAAAGAAAGAAACATGTAAATAAATAAACAAAAGGAAAGAATAAAAGAAAGAAAGAAAAGAAAGTGAAAAGTAAAAAAGAAAGCAAAGAAAAGAAAGAAAAAGAATCAAAAAGAAAAGAAATCAAAAAGAAAGAAATCACAAAGAAAGAAAGCACAAAGAAAGAAAGCAAAAAGAAAGAAAGAAAGCAAAAAGAAAGAAAAAGAAAAGAAAAGAAAGAAAAGAAAAAGAAAAGAAAGAATAAAACAAGCAAATAAATAAATAAAAAATAAGGAAAAGAAAGAAAGAAGTAAATAAATAAATAAAAAGAAAGAAAAAAGTAAGTAAATAAAGAAAGGAAAAGAAAGAAAAGAAAGAAAGAAAGAAAAAGAAAAGGAAAAAGAAAAAAGAAAGGAAAAGAAAAAAGAAAGGAAAAGAAAAAAATAAAGAAAGCAAAAAAAGAAATTAAAAGAAGAAAAGGAAAGGAAAGGAAAATAAAATAAATAAAGAAAGAAAAAACAAAAGAAAGAAAGAAAGAAAGAGAAAAAATAAAGTTAAAATTAACGAAAGAAAAGGAAAGAAAAGAAAAGGAAAGAAAAGAAAAGAAAAAGAAAGGAAAAAGAAAAGAAAAGAAAAGAAAAGAAAAGAAAAGAAAAAAAAGAAATCACAAAGAAAGGAAGAGAAAAAAGAAAGTTAAAATTAACGAAAGAAAA
>JAUZSX010289503.1:0-14374 GCA_034780655.1 Idiosepius hallami
TCAGCCCTTCAGTGTTCAAAGACGTATAAATACCAACCCTTTTTGATAACAAGCAATATATATTGTCTCATGCCTCTTGGGCCGATATATCAGCCCTTCAGTGTTCAAAGACGTATAAATACCAACCCTTTTTGATAACAAGCAATATATATTGTCTCATGCCTCTCTTGGGCCGATATATCAGCCTTAAAGGTTTAAAGACTTTCAAATAAAAATCCTTACCCGCAATAAGAGGCCGAGCTTTCATATAATTTCCAATCATTGCAGTTCCAACTCCAACTGCGGCCATTCCACCTTCTTCAGCGCTTAAATCTAAAACTCCTTTCATTATTTAAAAAGAAAGGATTTTCTTCCTTTTTTTTTCTTTCAATGAAAAAATGATTTTCTTTTTCGTCCTTTTTTTGACTTTTTTTATTTTGACTTTTTCGACCTCCAAAAACAAAAACACGAAAATAAAAAACTGAGGAGGCCGGAAGTTATATTGAACACAAGACGTTCAAAAATAGACAACAGAAATAAAAAAATATGATTTTGTTGACCAAATAAAATAAAATATCATTTTCAGCATTAACAATTAAATATCAAGCGAATTTTTTTAAAAACTTGTTAAAAAAATATTATTATTTTTAAAAAAATTTGTTTCTTATTTAAGAAACAAATTTTTTTAAAAAACAAAATTTTATTTTAGTATTAACAATTAAATATGAAGCAAATTTATTTTAAAAACTTGTTAACTTTTTTAACCAAATAATTTTAATATTATTTTAGTACAAACAATTAAAAAACAAATTTATTAAAAAAAACTTGTTATTAAATTATTGTTTTAGTACTAACAATTAAAAACCAAGCAAATCTATTTTAAATAGAAATGAATTTAATTTCTTGTAATGATTAAACAAAAATATTTCTACTATATATTTGTTAAAAATTTTCTTAACCAAAAAAATATTATTTTTAGCATTAACAATTTGAATTAAAAATCAAGCAAATTTATTTAAAAACTTGTTACCAAAATATTATTTTAGTACTAACAATTAAATAAAATCTTTTAATTTTTAAGAAATATTAATTAATTCAATTTAATCCTATTTCTTATAAATTATGAATGAATCATATTTTTTTTCCTTTTTTTAAAACTGCTAATGTTATTTCTAAATTACATAAAATAATTATAAAATCTTATTGTTTTTATCAAATTTTTAAAATTTCCTTTTAATTTTTAAGAAATATTAATTAATTTAATTTAATCCTATTTTCTACTTTTTTTTATTTAATAAATACATTAAAAAAAAGTACTAAATCGTTAAGATAACTTATTTATTAATAACTGGTCTTTTTCCTTGGGAACGTGTTGTAAATATCATCTTCCAATTCTTTTTTTTTTCAAATTCGCACGTGTTTTTTTTTTTAAGCAGAAAAAAAATATTTTTTTCTTTAAAAAAAAATGTTTCAAGTTGAAACAAAAAGACCTTCTTTGACAATTGGTGAGTTATTTTAAATTATTATTATTTGTTTTAATTAATTGTTTATTTAATATATAATAGGTTGGTCTTTTAAATTATTGTTTATTTTTAATTGTTTTAGGTGGGTTATTTTTTATTAATAGGTGAGTTATTTTAGATTATTATTATTTTATTTTAATTAATTGTTTAATTAATATGTAATAGGTTGGTCTTTTTAAATTATTATTTGTTTTTAATTAATTGTTTAATTAAAACTTATACAAGTATTATTCGGACTGTTGTCCTCATCCTTATCATTGTTATTCACAAACATTTCGGCCGGTTAACCCTTCGGCCTTTTTCAGGTGATCGATCTCGGGAACCTTCTTGTCGTAATCGGGAATTACAGAACAGAATTTCGAACTCAACCCTAACTACGGGGGTAACCTGCTCTCGTTCTGTTAACCATGCCTTCGATTGGGATTTTTGTGATTACTGCCTTTGTGTGGGATTGAAACCTTAACCTTCAGCTGATGCTCACTTTTGAAGTGTAGAAACTCTGGCGTCTTTACCCGTTGCGCGATGCGTCCAAGGATTCCGAAATAGCAGTTAACTGCTGTTCTACACTTAATGTAATTCATTAATGCATCCCCTTTAATCCAAACTACTTTACCTAAGCCATAACCTACAGTGAATTTTCCATTATAGGCATTTTTTTATATCTTTTTCTCTTGTGTGTGATCAATAATTTCAGGCTGTGTTGTTCTTAATAAATATGAATGTAGGACTTGCTACCAGAATAACACTTTAGTCAAACTTGTCCTTTTTTTTGTTTTGTTTTTTTTTGTTTTTAAACAAGTTTCATCAAAAAAAATTGTTTTGATCACCTACCTTGCATGTTAGCTTGTAATCATGCGCAACCTTCAAGTTCTCTAAAATGAAGACTCTTTAGAATGTCTAAGATTTTTTATTGAACCAAAAAATAAATTTTTAAATATTTAAATTATTTTTAAAAAGGGAGAGGGGTATTTTCTTGAAATTTTTCTTCAATTATTAGTGGGTAGCAGAAGTGCTGCTTAAGATTCAGATGCTGCATCTCTGAGACTAGATAGAAATATAACTAATGAAGTATAAAACCATGAGAGTAATGACAGGGGTTATGACATTGTTTTTATTGAAGAATATTCTTGTCGCTGACTTGATTATTTTAGCATTTCTTTTAATTCTGTAGTTATTTATAGTAAGCAAATTAAAAGAAATTGTTCACAAAATAATCAAACGAATAAAGCTGTGACAAGAATATTCATTAATAAAAGCATATTGTCATGGGCCTAGTGACAACAAGAAATGAAAGCTGTAACTTATGTTTCAAAATGAGGATAAATCAGCAGATCTTTCTTTAATATAGCTTAACCCCTACATATCTCTCTTGACTTTTTTCTTTTTTATGTCTAAATTTTATTTTTATTACGTTTTTATTTTCAATGTATTTTTTATTGATCATAGAGAAATTGCCTTACCTTCCATTAGCCACTTTCAGTCAGTTAGTAATCTGTGCAAAAATGCTGATTCATGGTTAGTTAGCTAATAAACAGGCAATTTTGTATATTTATCCACTTTGAAGTTATTTTCTATTTTACTTATATATATATATATATATATATATGCATCTAAACATTAATAGTTATAAGTGACCGTGAAACATTAACATGAACCATCTGAATTTATTAGTTTTGATTATTATCTTTAAGGTTATTTGGATTTCTACTCTCATTGTCACTGTGATCTTTACTACATTTCTACTAAGATGCATGACATAGTGGTCCTAATAACTGGTTAAGCAAGTTATAAGTGACATTTTTATGCGGGTAATAGGTTCAATCCTAACTGCAAGTCAAAATAAGGATACCTGATGAGGATTGATATATAACACTTATGAAATATGGGCAGTTTATCCTTGTGGATTAAACAAATGGTTATGATTTCAAGTCTGAGAATGCTCTAGGGTTTGACCAAGAGTTGAAGGCTAAAGAATTTATCTCATCTGAAACCTGTTTTTATTTGGCTTGTCATATGTTTTGTTTAGATATCAAGCTATCAAGTTTGAATTTAAAATAAAATACTAATATGACTCTTTTTTTATGAATTAACTTTATTATTCGGACTTTTGTCCTCATCTTAGTCATTTTTGATGTTTCTACACTATGTTTTGGCCTAGTTCAACTCAGACCCTCTTCAGGTCTTTAACCATAACCTCAGATAGGAATGCTGTATTGTCACATATCTTCAATAATCACTGCCTTCCATTTTTGTTGTTTATTGAACCATAATCCCTCTGGCTGACTTGGGTAGAAATTGAAACCGCTATCTTCTGACAATGCTCATCTGGTACCATAGACACTCTAACGCCACAAGCCCTGGAGGGTGATCAAGGTTGGATCTCTTGGTTTTATTAATCTTAATCATTTGTTCTTCTTGCTGAATTTTTAATTATATTTCATTTTTAAAAAAATTCTTTTTTTTATTTTCACAAATATGGAGTCTTGATCTTAAAATATGAAAAATTCGACAGAACAAGAAATGAAAAGGTTTTGTAAAATATTTGAAAGAACACAATCAGTTATTTGTTGAATTAGTAAAATACATTTCATCTATTGACAGGGTTTTTTTTAATCTTGTTATGTTTTGTTTCATTTGTATAATTGTTGGAATGTAGCATTTGTTAAACCTTTTTTGATGTTAATAGCCTCATTTTGGTTGCTGATCAATTTTATATGAGATGATAAATCGATATTTGTTTATAAATTAGAATCAGGCAGACTTATGTGCACACACACATATAGATAATCAATGTTGCACATGGCATAAAAACACACACATACATAATACATACACACTCATAGAAATAAATATACACACACACACTATGTATGTATATATATATATATATATACACGCACACACACAAACTTATCTCCTTTTGTATTTTATAGTTATATTTATTTCTTATTTTTCCTAATGCGTCTACTAAATTCTTGCTCCAATCAATATTTGGATATTGTTCAATTCAGACTTATATATATAAATATTACTCGGCTTTGCCTGGCGCTGGGAACTTACCACTAAGATAATTAGGAAAGGCTATTGTCTAGGAAGGCACTCAATGCTTTTTTATACTAAATTTTATACAATACTAAATTCATTTCTAATCCTTTTTCATGCTAAATTCATTTTTAAAGGTTTTTATACTAAATTTATTTCTGAAGCTTTTTTATACTAAATTAATTTCTAATGCTTTTCTCTAAAGTAGTTAACAAAACTTATTAAATAGAAAGATTGTACCATACATATGCAAATTTTAGTGGTCTGAATCTTTTTTTATATAACTATTATAGATTTTTTCTGAAGTGCTCTACATATAAACAGTCTGTTTTTTTTCTGATTTTATTTTTTTTTTGACAGGGAAGTTACATTTAATTTTTTTCTAATCATTTTTATTATTTGAATAACACTTAAGGGAAAAAGAATTTATTTTTCAAAAACACTTCATGTTTGAAAAGTAATTAATTTCAAAAATGCTTCCCTGTTATTTATTTATTGTTATTTAAAAACGCTTCTTCATATCTTCTTTGTGTTTAAAAAAAAAAAAAGATTTTTTAAGCAACAATCTCAACTCTTGTTGTTAAAATGATTTATACAGTGAAGTCTCGTTGGAAACACCGGTCCTTGTCAAGTCACTAAATACACAGTGACTTAAAGTTTTCTCTCAATTTTATAAAAGTTTTTCTTTTCTTTTTTTTTTTTATAAAACTAAATGTAGTTTAGTATTGGTTATATTTGATTGTTTCAATACTTTTGATTTTAGCTAACCCTCACAAACTGTATAGAAAGCCACTATAAAACTATCATAACATAGATGACTAGTATAGGTGCTTTCCTGACCTAGGTAAGTCTTATAACATTAGACAAAAACTAATATTTTTGTATGTTATAACAGGTTTCTTTATTTATTGGTCTATAATAACCTTCCTTAGAGTATATCAACGCTAGATCTTTTTCTTTGTAACAATTATCTAAAATTCTTTTTCTTTATAAAAATTATCTAAAATCAATTCATTTATCGACAAACATGTTTTTAGTGATAACAAACAAAATACATAAATGTATATTATACTAGCAAACTAACCCACTTTCACATCTGGTTTTGTTTGATTAGACTGCATTAATGTTAGTGAGTGCAGGATGAATGTTCAGGATCATGTTGTTGCTTTTGAAACAACAATAGGCTGATTTTCATTCATAAATGCTAGTTGGATTATTTGACGTTTTTCACATTTTTATTTCTCTTCCCATTCAGGCAAACAATGCTTCTTTGTGTTGCGTCAACGTTACTGGACTGTCCAAGGTCTTGTCGCTGTTGGTCATGATGTTAGCAAGCAGATGGTCAAATTTATTGCAGGGTGAGCCTTTCTTTTTTCTTTTCTTTTTTTCTTTATTTGTTAATGTCATCGTTAATAATATTCATCATAAATAATAAATCTATTGACTGAATTTTCAAAAATGAGTCTTAATGATTATTATTCAAATTATTGGTTCCTGTATTCTCACCTTTATTGTTGCATTAACAACCTTTTGGCCAATGTACCATTATTCAGATATTATTTGGCAAATGGTAAAGTAGTTAAAGATAGTTTTCTTTATGTTTCAATAATATTCTTATAGGGAGCACATGTGCAATACTTACTGTAAGAGCAATTAAAGCATACCAAATGTGTAAAGTCTATCCTTGTGGATTAAATAAAGCATTTGGTTTGCAATTCTAGGAAAAATCTTGAGATTGATATGAAGATTTAGTAATCCCAAATTAAGAGACGAGACACTTACTGTACTAAGGCTTAGCGCAATGCTTGTAGCCGGGCTGCTTGAAGACAAGACAAGGCACCTACTTGCCCATAGCCGGGCGGCACTATGTCCATACAAGACACCTATTGTGCCAAGGCATTCCCTAATGCCTGTAACTAGGCAGTACGATGTCGGGACATCTACTGTCCCAGGGCATATTGCGATGCTTCCAGCTGGGTGGCATGACATCGAGATGAGGCAAATACTGTCACAGGGTGGCAGTTGTATTTTCAAGTTGACTCTATCACTAATCGTGCCATTTTGCACCAAATCTAAGATGGATCTTTTTGAGACTTTTACCCTATGTAACTGAAGTCAACACATTCTGAAGCTCTGCTAATAGTTACCTTTAGCATTCTGTTAATGTTTAACAATTTTTTCCAAAAGTTGTTTTGTTTTTATGTTAAACACACCTGAAACAGACAATAGTCCATAATGGTTTTAATATTATTTTGTAATTGTAATTATTCAGCTTAACTATTTTTATGATTAATTTATTTCAAAAACATTTTTCTCTTCAGTATTATTTATCCATTATCAGTCAAGTTGTTTAGAATATCAAAGGTAAAGATAAAGATCTTGGGAAATTTAGCTTAGGCTTGTAATCATATTCTAAATACGCCTTTTATGGTTTAACACGCTTTCTAAATGTACAGTTTTTTTTATAAAACCAATTATTTATCATCATCAAGTAGGACAACAAGCACAACACATACATAGAACTTTCTATTCATAAGCTGTATAATAGTAATAATAATAATTATGATGATAATATTTTAAGAAATATAGAAAGTGAATAATTATTTTATTGTGGTTTTTACTTTTGTTTTTCAGGATCAGCAAAGAATCAATTGTTGATATTGAAGCTTATGTACGAACAGTACCTCAAAAAGTTGAAGCCTGTACCCAGCAAGATGTAGAACTTCATGCCCTTCAGGTCTGTATTCATTTATTTCCTATTTGTTTGTTTTCAATTTCTGAACTAAATTCTATTCAATGAATTTGGTTCTAAATAACAAATTTGATTTGCTTCAAAACTGATATCAACAGGACAGTATCTATACTAAATTTCATTATTGGGATTATTCAGACTTATATTTTCCCCTTAATTGTTTTACACCTAATGTTTTAGCTGATGGGTCTTTTGGCTTCTTTCAGATAACTCTTATTGATGGCTGTAAAGTAGCACTGTTGGTTTAAATGGGCTTGTTTATAAAGGTTCTCATTGATAACACTTTAGACATTATGGGTTAAGTCCTGATTGTAAGTAGAGATAACTAACAATATTAGATATAGATTAATATTACTTAATATTTAGCTTACAAAATAAGAATAATCTAGTCTGCTGTAGATAAAATGAACTTACTTTGCTATTTGTTAACGTTCTAGAATTTGATAGAAAGACCAAGGGGTCCATCAGCTTATACTCTGTGTATATTTGATGATGTGGACAATAATTCAAATACAGATACCCTGCTCTATTCAACCATCATTGTCAGTAATCACCTGTTATTTATGGTAGTTTTCTATGCATAGACAATTGTAAATAAGTCTAGCATTAGTTGTTAATGACTGGCCATCTGTTGTATCTAACCAATTTCTGATAGCACTGAAGTGGTCACGTACAATAGGATCACCTCTAATACTAATTGTTTAACAAAATCTCAGAAATCCTAACCAATTACGTAAAGTTTTAGATTGAAGGGGAAATGGCTTTTATTATAAATTTGAAACCCTATTTTATTACTCTTATTAGATCCGAATTGAATGTATTATTTAAATCTAAATATTAGATTAGATTTGCTTTGTCGAGCATCAAACCAAGTTAGGCACAAGGCCATTTTTATGTGTTTTAAATATTAATATAAAAAATTATAAATTCCAGAACAAAAGGCTTTACTAAACTTTAGTGAATATTGTTTTTTTTAATTAAAAACCTATGGACTTTTTACCCAAAGACCTGGATAATCTAAGTATTGTCTTTTTTGAATTTTCTTTTTCATCATTTAGATTCTTTTACTTCTTTTTTTGTTTCTAGCATAGTGAGACATGTGTTAAATCTTAAGAATTAACACATGGTATAATTCATCCAAAACTGGGTGGTTACTTTTAAAAACCTAACGGATATCTTAAAATAGTTTAGCCTTTCATTTACACCATCCATTCACCTCTTGAACAGAATGACATTGTTTCAAAAAAAAATAAATTTAAGGCTTTACAAAGTTTGACTTTTTCTTCACATTAAAATAAGTTGGTGTTCAAAAAAAGGTTTGAATAATGTAGATAAGATATGCATAATTTAACATAATTTAATAAGTTAATTAAATTTAATTTTTACTTATGAACCCAGAAATATTTTTGAAATGTAAATTCTTTCTTGTATTCTTCACTTTTAGGTGTGGGTAGTAAGTGCTGCTGCACAGCAACTTCCAATGTTGGTAGAAGATGCTGCTAGACCAGAAACTGATGTGAGTTTATTTCAGATTTTTCTTTCATATTGTAATGTAATACCTTATCTATTTCATATTGTAATGTAATACCTCATCTATTTCATATTGTAATGTAATACCTCATCTATGACAGACATTCTTCATGCATACATTCCCCATCAACACAAACTCATCTTTCCTTTCTATAAGAAAAAAAAATTGAAAGAAATATCAATTTTATAAGTGATCTACTCAAAATGAAAACAAAGTACTATTCATGAAACAAACCAACCTACTTATCTCCCCTTCCAGTCATGAATTTGACTAGCAAACAAACCGCGACAAAAATGATAAATATAAATTTTATACAAAAACTTATACATTCATAATTCACATGTTTGTGAAAAAGATAAAATTATATATAAAGTATATATTTTTTCACGTCTGATCAGGGGAGATAATCATTAATAAACTTTGTATAGATAATTGCAATCCAATCAAAGTTGAATACAAAAAAAAAAATCAAAATACAGTTTTTATTCATGCCATTTACAGAAAACCTGAAAAAAGCCAAGGGATTAACTGGCTAAGACATATTGAATTTAGCAAATATGAGGACTAAGAAAATAAACAAGCAAATGGAGAAATTTGGCCGTATGCTAACCTTAGACCTCATCCTAGCCAATCAAATTGCTGCCTAAAAACCGGTGCAAAGTCCCTGAGCAAAAAAAAATATTTCTCCATTTGCTTGTTCTGCAAAAGCGTTAAAAAATATACTAACTATCATGCCTATCATAGGATTCTGAAAAACAATGACTTGTAGAAGTTATCTATTTAAGCTTTATTCTATATGGTTTATGTACTTAACAGTTAGTATATGTTTCTTGAAATACTGCTTGCTTTCAATTTTTTCTTGGGTATTTTTACTTACATTGCTATTTTCTTTGATGCTGTTTAATTTTCAGGAATTAGCCAAAGTTAATCAGGATACTCGACTTGACAATAGAGTTCTTGACTTGCGTACCACAACGAGTCAAGCAATTTTTAAACTTCAGGCTGGTATCTGTGGTCTTTTCAGAAAATACCTCACACAGGAAGGATTTGTTGAAATACATACCCCTAAAATTATTTCTGGTGAGTTTAAATGTGATTTTTTGTTTTTATTAATTTAGAAAACATTTTTTTTTTCTAATTATGGAATAAATTTGTTGTATCAGATGTTATTTGTAACTTTTCTGCTTCACCATAAATTAATTGGAGGGGAGGCAACTAGGAAGAAAAAAACTTAACAATTTTTGGATTCATAAAAAAAGACAATTTTATAAGCTTTTATCCTAATAATGCTTAATTAATCCGTTTACTAGAATTTGCATTTAAATAATTATACAATTCTATCAGTAAACCAAAATCGTTTGGCACACTAGGGGAATATATACAAACTCTGGACCCCATCACAAAGGATCTTGTAAGTAAACAAGAAGAATTTAAATCATCTTCAATACAACATGCATGAATGACAAAATTCTGCCAAAGTATGCAAAACCGAATTCTATCAAATTATAAGAAATGACAAGTTATGTCCCTTGAAATTCTTATGAAACTATGCTTGAGGAAAACCAATCATAATATTTATGAAACTCTGGCATTAATTTATAATCCTATCTATTTATTTTGCTCTTCTTTATATGAATATATGATTATGATAATAATAATAATTTGATTAGTTTCTGCATCTCGTTTGTGATTAGAAAAATCTTTGTCTACAAATTATTACAAAAATAATTTCTACAAAGCATTAAATTCAGCATAAATATTTCAAAATAGATATTTTATATTATTTGAAATGAAAAAGTATCTAAATCTTAATTTTTACCACTATTGTTTCTATTTTTACTGTTGGTCTGTAATATTCTTAGACTAGGCTAATCTATAGGAAAGCTGGATAAAGCTATATGTATGTGTTATTCGGATTTTCCATAAAAGTTTTAAGAAAAAATACTTGCTGGAGTGTTTTTCAAACTTCAAATAAAGTTAGTTACTGAGGGTTACTAGCCCTTTTTTAAAAATATGCTATCTCTTTTAAATGCACTAAAAAAAGTTATTGTCATCAATTGTCAAAACTTACCTCAAAAAGCTCTGACAAATAGAAGAACATTGTGTATATAATAATAACAATTAGAATAATAGTTAAAAAACTTTAAATAACACAAGTTATGAAGTCTAATTGAAAAAATGACTTGAAATATTTTCATAGTCAAGGTAAAAAATAATATTGTCTTACAAAAAATTATTTTCCTCTTAATTTCTTTTTATGCCTTTTTTTTTTTTCCATTTTTTTAAATTTTCATTTTGACTTTTTTTTTTTCTTTAGCTGCTTCTGAAGGTGGGGCTAATGTCTTTGAAGTTACTTACTTTAAAACTTCTGCCTATTTAGCTCAATCACCACAACTTTATAAGCAAATGGCTATTTGTTCAGACTTTGATAAAGTCTTCACAGTCGGTGCAGGTGAGTAATAACATTTTTCTTTGTATTTCTTTTTTGATTTTTATTTTTTATTTTTTTTTTACTATTTTGGCCACAACTTTACCTCATAATACAAATGTCTAAAATTTGCAAATTTTAGTATACAAGCTCAAATCCAAATTAATTTATTACAATCTTTAATAGCTGATTGTTTTGAGAAAAGTATGACATTCACCCCTGGCAAAGGTGTTATATAAAAAAAAAAGCATCTTAATTTAAAAACCTCTTTTCTGTTTAAATCCCTTTTTAAATTTCAATATGATTTTGAAGTTAAAAAATAACTTTAATCGAAATTCATTTCAGTTTACAGTTAGTTAAAAAATTCAAACCAAGTAAAGATCCATCATAGAGTTAGTTATAAATAAGCTTTGATTCTGAGAGCTAAAAGTCCAATCAGCCTCAATCTAAAAATGACCAATCTCCACAAGAGAATATTGTAAAGAATGCTTAGTTGAATATCAGACCATAAAGTATTTTAGATTCTTAATGTCAATTTCCATAAACATTCAAGTTTTTTAAATGAATTAAAAACTTTCAAAAGTTTCTTCCTGTTTTTTTAAAATGTTTCTTTTTTCAATTTTTTTCTTGAAGTTTTTCGTGCTGAAGATTCAAACACGCATCGCCATTTGACTGAATTTGTTGGCCTTGATTTAGAAATGGCCTTCAAGTATCATTACCACGAAGTAGTGGACACTATTGGTAATTTATTTGTTTCCATCTTTAAAGGACTTCGAGATGAGTAAGTACCTTTTTATGACTTCCTTTTCCTAATTCCTTCTACAAGGAACTTGGCTAGAATTTATGTATGAAAACAAAAGTTTGCAGACTTGGGAAAGAAAGCTCTTAATAACTTATGATCATTATAATTTATTTAACACTTCCCAAAACTAATTAAATTAATAATAATAATAATAATAATACTAAACCAACTGTAATAATTATTTATATAATTTTATTGTTACAATTTAGGTTAAAATTTAATCTGAATTTTTGTCTTTCAATTAAATGTAATTCCTTATTCAGAGTTAAGTATTCAACAAGAAATACCTCCAAAATGAATGTTTAGTATTCTGAATAAAAGAATGAAGCAGATCTATCAAAACAATATGGTTTTTTTGGAAAGTAAAATCTAGGTTTTTGTTGTTTTCCTGATTTATTGGAGAGGGACAATTGTTTTCAATAGTGTCTTTGCGTCCAGACTATGGCCAGATAATAGTTCATTACTTTTTTCTGAAATTTTACCGCAAGTATTTTTATATGTAGATATGCACAGTAAAAAGAAAAAAAATTATTACAAAAATTCTCATTGCCTCTTTAGGGGCTTAAAATGGGTCAAAAACACCTCAAAATGGTCAAAAATGACACTTTTTGCCCCATAACTTTTGATTCATCCATTAGATTTTTCTGAAACTTGGCCAAAATGAGGAGGGAATTGTCCCAAATGTAAATTCAGTATTTCTGAATGTGACAAAATTCTGGTTTGCTAAAAACACATTCCTTAAATCTATTCAACATTTCTGTCCAAAATATCATTATGTATGTCTTTTTATATGCTTCATTTACCAAGCACTCATTGGGGACCATACATGCTTCACTTGTTGTATTAAAAATAAAAGAAGAAAACTTGCTAAAAAGATTGTTTTTGGTTCCATGTTGAAATAAAAATGTAAGAGGAACAATCCAAATGTATCCTGTAGTAAAAAAAACTCAACAAACATCTAAATAAGAAATTTCTGTTCTTTTTTTATGTGATTTAGATATTGCTTCAGAAAAAGGATTTAAATCCTAAGTTATGATTATTAAAAAAAAAAAATAATAAATAAATGTGAAAACTTGCAATGTATTAGGATTTTTTTTGTTTAGGGATTAGAATATTAAAGGTGTTTGAGTATGTTTATGATTATTTAAAGTAAACTATTCAAACTAAAGAGTGGAAACCTGATGAAAATTATAAAGATAAGAATATTAGTTTGTATTATTTGAATATGGTATAATAGTGTATTTGTTATTAATAATCAGAGGGGAGTTCATTTGGCCTGGTGGGTAGGCAATAGGAATCGTATTATCAGAGTTCAAATCCCAGCCATTCCATTTGGGTTCATAATTGGACTAATATCCTTGGGAAAGGTATTAGTTCCCACATTTCCCCCAGCTATTGGTAAAATAGCAAACATTGTGTTGTCAAAAAAAATATTACGTCTGTAAATAATGATTGCTCTTGGCATTAAATGACCTAAAATGGTTGATATGCCATAGAACACAAACAAACTAATATTCAATGGGTTTTTTTCTTCTTGTATGATTGAGGTTATCATAATTGTAGTTTAATTGCTTTGGTTTTTTTCTACTTGAGTTTTTTGTGTTTTTTAGGTTTGCGGAAGAAATTGCAACGATTCATAAGCAATTCCCAGCAGAACCATTTAAGTTCTTGGAACCAAGGTGAGAATGTTCTTTTTAATTCTCTTTGTAACTAAACTAATATCTATTGGAGTTGACATGCCATTTAACAAGCATAGCATGACCTTATTAAGAATCTTATAAACTTTTTAATTTTTGTTTTCTTGCTTAATAACATTTAAGTAAATATTGAGTCTATTTGATCTTCAAAGAAATCCATCAAGTTTTATGTGTCAATAAAAAAAACGTTTATCAAAAATGATTGTTCACTGCATTAAATGACCTAAAATGGTTCATATGCCGTAGAACAAAACAAACAATAAGGCTGTGAACTTAAGTGCAAATAGTTTAGATGTCATTTATTATTAGGCATCATCTTAAACATTCATATCAATGAAGATTGACAGTGTATAAGACAGCTGAGATAACTTTAAATGAAAATAAAGATTATTTAAAATGATCCAAATAAGACTAGGGCTGCAAGGTGGAGTATTGGTAAAAGCTCTGGCTGTGGAATTGTATTAGGCAAGTTCAAATCCCATTCAAAACCATTGCATCTACCTTTAGCTGCCTTGAGCAGATGGAGTTTGTTAACTCGGAAGAAACAAACCTCTTCTTCAATGCAAATAATACGAAAAACCTATTTGAATACAACGATATAGACAATATATTCAAATTCC
>JAUZSX010289533.1:0-14373 GCA_034780655.1 Idiosepius hallami
TCACCAATATGAGGAAAAAAGTCCGAAATAAACATTTAATTCTTTATTATAATACCTCATATCAAAAATAAAAATAAATAATAATGGAAAATGGGTTTTAACAATATTTATGGCTCGTGATTCCGTTCTCTTTTAGAACCATTTGCAACAAATTCCCATGAATTTGGAACTTTCCCAATCGTTGGTTTATGCTGTTGGATAAAGAAATTATAGAAGATTCTATTATTAAGATAAGTGGGTAGGAATGATTGATAGATGGATAGATAGATAGGTAGGTATGTATGATAGATAGATAGATAGGTAGGTATGTATGATAGATAGATAGGTAGGTATGTATGATAGATAGATGGGTAGGTATGTATGATAGATAGATAGCTAGGTATGTATGATAGATAAATAGGTATGTATGATAGATAGATAGATAGATAGATAGATAGATAGATAGAACAGGTAGGTATGTATGATAGATAGATGGATAGATATGAATAGATTTAGATGGATAGATATGAATAGATTTAGATGGATAGATATGAATAGATTTAGATGGATAGATATGAATAGGCTTAGATGGATAGATAGTTAGGTATGAATAGACTTAGATAGATATGAATAGATTGAAATAGATATGAATGCTCTCATATAGATAGATAGATAGATAGATAGATATAAATAAACTTAAATAGATATGAATAGACTTAGGTAGATAGGTATGAATAGACTTAAATATGAATAAATTGAAATAGACATGAATACTCTTAGATAGATAGATAGATAGATAGATATAAATAAATAGATTCAAATTGATATGAAATAGACTTAGGTAGGTATGAATAGATTGAAATAGATATGAATACTCTCAGATAGATAGATAGATATATAGATAGATAGACAGACAGACTTAGGTAGGTATGAATAGACTTAGGTAGGTATGAATAGATTGAAATAGATATGAATACTCTCAGATATATAGATAGGATAGATAGGATCAGACTGAGATTAATTGATAGATAGATAGATAGATAGATAGATAGATAGATATAAATCAATAGACTCAAATAGATATGAATAGACTTAGGTAGGTAGGTATGAATAGATTGAAATAAGTATGAATTCTCTCAGAGAGATAGATAGATAGATATAAACTTAAATAGATATGAAAAGACTTAGATATAAATAGGTATAAAGAAATAAAGATAGATGTAAATATGAAATAAAAGAATTAACATAATGGATTTTAGACAAATAAATAGAAAGCTTCATTGATTTTTGACAAAAAAAACAACATTTCTTTTCTCTAAAATATTTCCACAGATTTCTGTGTTTCCAAAAGTATTGTGTTTCCTGTGTTTCCAAAAAAAAAATCGGGGGGGGGAGGAGACAAATGAAAGAGAAAAACAAATTATTTGTTTCTTTTGTTTTTATTTCTAATTTTTATGTATTTTTGCAGGGGGGGGTGATAGTTGTTTTATTTGTTAATAGATATTCATCATTCGATATTACTTTCACGATATTCATCATTCGATATTACTTTCATGAAATTCATCATTCGATATTACTTTCACGATATTCATGATTCGATATTACTTTGATGATATTCATCACTTGATATTACTTTCACGATATTCATCATTCGATATTACTTTCATGATATTCATCATTCGATATTACTTTCACAATATTCATCATTTGATATTACTTTCACGATATTCATCATTCGATATTACTTTCACGATATTCATCATTCGATATTACTTTCATGATATTCATCACTCGATATTACTTTCACGATACTCATCATTCGATATTACTTTCACGATATTCATCATTCGATATTACTTTCACGGTATTCATCACTCGATATTACTTTCACGATATTCATCATTCGATATTACTTTCACGATATTCATCATTCGATATTACTTTCACGATATTCATCACTCGATATTACTTTCACAATATTTATCATTCGATATAACTCTCACGATATTCATCACTCAATATTACTTTCAGAGTGAGGCTAGCTAATTCACGAGAGTAACTCATCTAGGTGTAAAGACAAAACTGATTTCAAAGCCCTTGTAGATGAGGCCTGTTAACTCAATGAGAATAACTTGTCTAGGTGAAGGCAAAAACAGATTAGTAAAAGCTCAAGAAATTAATGAACACATAGAATTGGCCTCACGTTAATTGGTATTTGGTAGAGACTGCAAAGAAATTGATTGGTCAAATGTCATGTAGGTCATACTCTCTTACAGTATAAACCATTGAACCAATCATAACCAAACTTGGGATGGTGATAGTATGCGACTTAAGAACAATGCACAGTAATTTTTAAGGTCAAAGTCAAAAGTTATACTCTCCTACATCCAGAAAAACTGGATAGATCATAACCAAACCTGGTAAGATGATGATCTTTGATGTAAGGATGGTACACACTATTTTTCAAGGTCATGGTTAAAAGTTTTACAGCCTAACCCACTGGATAGATCATAACCAAACCTGGCAGGATGATGATCTTTGATGTAGGGATGGTACGCTCTATATTTCAAAATCAGAAAGTCATAGAGCCCAAACCATTGGACGGATCATAACCAAACCTGGCAGGATGATGATCTTTGATGTAGGGATGGTCTACTGTTTCCCACTGTATCACCAAAGTTGAGCAACATAGGGCCTGTTCAGTACTAAGATAGGTGGCCACTTAGGAATATCAGGTACTGTACAAGGCTGGTCGGCAGTTTGTCGTATGATAAGTCGAATACATTAGGCATTCAGATTGAAAAGGCTTATCCCCTCCTAACTCCTCCCTCACACCAACCGACCATGCTAAAGAAATTTCTTTGATTAGAGTTACCCCTAGGGCAGGGATGTCCAAAGTTCGGCCCACCTGTTCATTTTTTGTGACCCTCAGCTGCATTTTGAATAATAAGTGAGGCTCACCTGCCTCTTACATATCAAAACAAGCCGCATTGAGTCAGACCTCACCCATTTGTTGCATTTGAGACATTTTCACCCTTCATATTAAATGTGGGCTGCGACGGTGGAGCATTAGTAAAAGCTCAGGCTATGAAATTGTATTACGCGAGTTCAAATCCCAGTCAAAACCATTATTTTCACTTTAGTAGCCTCGGGCAGATGGAGCTCGTTAACTTAGGAGAGCAGCTCATCTAGGTGAAGGGTAACACTGAATGTAAAAAGCCCGGGTAAGAGCATGTAAAAATGGCCTTGTGCCAAACTTGGGTTGGTGTTCATCAAGTAAATATTATACAGTCAGGCAAAATTAGGAATAGGAGGGGAAACATGTGAACATTCCAATACTTATCTGGTCACCATTGAACATACTTAATATTGTTCAAATCCAAGTACAATACTATATTCACTTATGGCTTATTTACTTGAGAAAGTAAACTGATCTAGATTGATAATAAAACAGATTCAAAAATTCTGATTAGCTGCAGTTTCTATGTCTTACCAGACTGGAAACTAAAAAAGTCAAACTCTGAGAAATAAAACCTAAAGGCCTGTAATAAATGGCAAGATAACCTGCCATAGAACATGAAAATAATCTTTTAGCAAATCAAAGTCTAGTGCTTAACTGGTCAATAATTACTGAATATTTTTCTACTTACAAGGTGTAACTTCAACCAGTAAATGTTTATATACACATCTACTCAATAGGAGTTATACCAGGATATAGATACAATTTATATCACTCTGGGTAATGCATCCAGCATTCTTCCACTATTTGGAATAGTAAATAGAAAAAGACAATAGCTGCCCCCTTTAAAAAAAAAAAAAAAAAAAAAATTTCCCCTAGATTTCAATTAAGAACAAATCCAACCATAAAATAATTATAATCACTTTATATTTTAAAAATCAGAAAAAAAATTAATAAATCTGAGATATTAATAAATTATATAAAAAAAAAAAAAGTTGAAAAAAAAAAAAAAAATATTTTTAAAGATTATCAGAATTATATTTTTTACCTGAAATTCAATTATCAATTTTTTTTCAATCCACTCCGTAACATGTGTTACTGTCACTTCTCTCTCTCCAACTTTGGGCTTTGCCACAAGAGACAGCTGTGGATTATCACGAAAACCATACCTATAGATAGAAATAAAACAAAAAACAAAAAAAAAAAAGAAGAATATTTCAACTTAAATAAAAAATTTTAAAAATGAAGTTATAGATTTTTAACTGATTTTTTTTTTCTAATCCTGATTCTCCAAAAAAAAAAAAAGAGAGAGAGAGATAGAGATAAGCTGCCCTGTGCTATTAATGAGGAAGAGACTGTCACGAACAGAAAAGGACTGGAATGGAAAGAGAAAGAGACACAATTAACATAAAAGAAAATTAAGATAATTTACAACTTGAAAATATCCAGATTAGGAATACCCATCTCTTGATTTTATACCAGTTAATCTTTAATTAAGATAATTTATTCAATAATAAACAGAAAAATTGCAAATAAAACCAGCAGCTTATAAATGTCCAGTGCGTCTATAAATATACATATATATATGAACCATAATAATGGGAGGTATTTTTTTAAAAATTAGCATTTTAAATGTATACCATCATTATGGTCAAGCCTATAGAAATAAGAAGAAAACAAGAGTTGATTTGTTGGTTTAGTTTAACAGCTAATCAACATATACAATCATTTAATGTTATTAATAATCATTTTAGATGAACAAGTTTCTTTCTATAAAAAGATTGTATAAAGAACAGTGGTTACCATCATTTTATCCATAAATTAATAGAGAGAGTAAGAGGAATCATACCTTTCAAAAGGATATTAACCCAAAAAAAGATCACATTTTATGTGAATCAAAATGGAAATCATGCAAAGTATTAGGTCATTAAATATGAAATGTTTGATTCTATTAATCACATTTTTGTGGATTTATAATTTTCAGATATTTTTATTTACAATTCTTAATTTCATAACGTCTAACCATAACTTCACTTAACACATGCAGTTCAGGGCAACATTTTATGATTTTGATATTCAAAATCAACATCCTTGAAACCATGGATAATTGAAAAAATTTGTGTTTAAGAATATGATTTCTGTTGGGAGGAAAAACGCCTCTCAGATGGTTGGAAACATTAATGAGATGTTTGGTGAAAATGTGGCAAATGAGCAAACTGTACACCAATGGTTAGAAAAATTTTGATCTGGTGATTCCAGTTTTGAAAAGCAACCCAGTGGTAGGCCTACAACAAAGATTGATAATGATGAGCTGAAAGCAGTCATTGAAGAGGATACATCTCAACGGGTGCTTTAGCAGAGGGATTTAATGTTTCCATTCTTATTGTATTTAACCATCTGACAGAGATAGGAAAGGTGGAGAAGTTGGATAAGTGAACATTTTGCTTTTACTTTATGATATTGTACAATAAAGAATCGATTCTAAATCGGACCTTTCATTCCTAATAACCAAGTAGATTTAATAACTGCATTTAATTAATCTAATTTAAAACAAAAATAGTATATGTGGGAGAGAAGGGAAGGGTGAATAAGAAAGAAACTTGTATTTAATTAGTTCAATTATCAAAGTGTAAGGAAGGAAAAGCAACCAAAAAAAAAAACGTCACTCCTTTAACTTACCACAATCTGTCAGTGGGAGGGGGTGGTACATTAACAGTTAGAGTCCCATTAAGGTTATGCACTTCCACTGTGAGAATGAGCGGTGTATTGGACACTTCTTCCATGGCCATTTTGATGTATTTATATTCAGTAGCCTGTTGGAAATATTTGGACTGAGTGATTTTGTTGATGTATTTCAGAATCTTGCGACTTGCACCACTTCCTCCACTCCCAACCATTTGGGGGACACCACTGAAATGAAGACAGAAAATAGAATTTCAATAATAATGTAAAACAAAACAAAAAAAACAAACATATTCTGTGAATTCTGTGTGTGTGTAAGATAAATCAAGATGCTTAGTCTCACAAATAAAAGTTACTAAACTGAATATAAAGTGAGAGATGTATGTGGTCCTTTTAAATTTTATATAATACACAAATATTGATGATAAGTTAAATAGAACAAAAGAAAACCACAGAGAACAGTTCTGTCCTTATTTGATACATCAGCCATTTGCGTACCTAATCCCGAAGTATGAGATTGAACCCATAACCAGCATATAGAACAAATGGGCTACGAGTTGCTTGCTCTATTTAACATCAATAAGATTCATAAAATAATGAAGAGTAGATCCATATATACACATATTTAGCATACAATCTGTTTTTTATATATTTAAGAATGGTTATGAAATCTATGTAAATAGTTCAAATTCACCAAAAGTGCTTAGATGAAATTTGACAAAATTCCATATCAATTAAACACTAATTATCAAATCTCATTTTAGAAATTCAAATAAAAAAAAAAAAAAGAAACTGTGTATAGTAATTAATATGAGAAGGCAGTCGACGTGGCCCAGTGGATAGGCAATCAGACTTCAGAACTGTACTACATGGGTTCGAATCCAAGTTGTTCCGTCTTCGTTAACATGTCGACTAATACTCTTGGGAAAGGTATAAAGCTCTATCTTCCCTCCAGCTATGGGTTAAATAGTGCAAAACCTCAACGGTGGATGAGGCAGATGATATCCACAGTGACAGAACGACACTGAAGGCGGTAAAAGGCTGTAACAGAGGATGGCCTCCAGTCTTCATGGTTCTCTCCATGACATTGGAACCAGGTCATCCTCTGCCAAGGGGCCGTGTGGTGACAGCAGATGTATCAGTCTTCCCACGTTTAAAGACATCACACACAGGCGTCCTCTCGAAAGGGTCCACAGAACCAAGACGGAAGACAGCCAATGAATGAATGAATATGAGAAGGAAAGATAAATCTACACTTTGTCATGTGTCATTTCAGAAATTGAGATAATGAAGTGAAGTTTATATAAGAATAAAAAAATGAGAAACTAAAGACAAAAAAATCCAAACAATACTTCAACTTTTTTTTTACTTTAATTTCATTCATAAATTTATAGCTATTGGAAGAAGAGTTGTGTCATCTTTACATGTATAACAAGAAAAAAATAAACAAGCATGTTAGATCATCTATTGTTAAAATGATTATGATTTAGATAATAATTGGATAAATGATAAAAATACACTTCAAAAAACAATTTTGTCAAATTTAATAATTAACAATTTCCCTTTATCAAATTATAAGAGAAATAGGTTTGCTTTCAGTAAATCTTCATCTTGTCTCTGATTCTATGTAGAAAAGAAAATGCTCTAATGCTGACACTCTACTAAACAAGAGGTTGGAAAGAACTGCTTATAGTTGTCATTTGGATTCATAAAATACGATTTCAAAAAGAAAAGAATAAAAACTGAAAAAAAATGATTACAGAAAATATTAGGGTAAAAGTGATTGATGTATGAAAACAGACCTTTCTTCTAAACCATTATCATCAGGTTCTTCATCAGTAGAAGATTCAGCACTGTCTTCTTCATTGGAATCTGTAACTGCAGATCTAAATGGGAAAGAAAAATAAATATGTATAAATAGAAAGAAAAAGATTAAAATAATTTTAATCTAAAAAAGAAAAATAAATATGTATAAATAGAAAGAATAAAGATTAAAATAATTTCAACCAAAAAAAGAAAAAAAAAATTATTTTAACAAGAAACAAAATATATAAGAGACTTGTCTAAAAAGTATCTGACCATAAGCCAGAAAAAATATTTTACATATCTGGCAGGGTAGGCCCTTTGTGCTTGCACACAGCCTGACAATTCTTCCACTGCTAGAAACACTTATGTAAGTCTTCTTTGGAATTATGTTTACCTTCAATGTAGTGTTCTGAATCATTATACTCAGTGAACACAGGTAGCCAACAGATGTGATGGAAGTTCACCAAAAACTTTACGCATGCACATTACTTATAGTTTTATTTTTATTTTTGAGATGAGGCTTCATAATTTAGGTATTAACTTTATTATTTGGACTACTAAGATGAGGACAAAAGTCCGAATAATAAAGTTAATACCTAAAATGCACATTACAGTTTTTTCCTTCAATGTGTAGAGTGACACTGCATTATTGTGTCTATTTTGCCTGAGAAAAATAAAGGTCAGACCTTTTTTAGATAGGTCTCATATATAATAAAATTAGAATTTGAAAATGGTTTTTGGTAATTGATAAAAGCGCTGATCAATAAACATGACAATCTCCAAGAATTAACAATCACTTAAGAGATTAATCCTCATCATCATAAACAGGTTTTATGACATTTAACAATTTTTTAAAAAGGATTAGTTTTTGAAATTTACTTGGTATCATATTTTATATCATATTGAATTATAAATTTTGATGTATTTATATTCAGTGGCCTGTATACAAATTTCATTTACAAAACGTTAATGAAAGAACCAAGGGCAGACTGAGAGTGTTATGGGATCCCATACCAAAAAGACAGTAGGCCCCCTTCCCAATTTTTTACAGTTAAATGCCACATGTAGAGGCTGGACAAGAGTTCTGTACATATTGGCTTAACTATGTCTGGTAGTTAGCTTCAACCATTAGACACACATTATGATGTACAGACAAATCGGAGTGATCAGAGTCAGAGTGCATCAAATAGAGTGTATAACAAGGACATCTTTGATAACTTCATTTTAGGCAGGTCACGGCCATGGTCCAATTGACTGACGGCTCAATCTTGCTTTGATGTAATTTTTTTTAAATTATACCAAGTTATGATTGAGTATCAAATGTTAGTAATAAAGAATTTACCAAATTATGATCCACAAAAAAAAAAAATCAATCTATCCAATATTGACATGTTGAATTATTATAAGTGATGTTTTTATTTAAGATATAGCTATATCTTTTAGGTTTTCATTTGATATTTCCTTGTTTCTCAATTTCCCTATTTTGACTTACTTTAAAAAAAGAATGAACAATACGGAAGAAAAAGTAAAAATAAGAATAAAAATAAACAAAACAAAATAAAAAAATTAAAAAATGGTAGTGAAAAAAAAAAATATTTTTTATTTATCCTTACCGTCTATTTGACAACTGAGGAGATTTATTATCAAGAGAAGATTTTTTCAATTTCATGAGGTTAACTTTAGTAGCAATGGTCATTTTAAAACCACCACTGTATGTAGTCTGTAAATCTACCCAGAAGCCTCGTTCATCAAGGTAAGGTTTGGAGGATCTTTGGATTATAGGAATGGCCGTTCCAAGGTCAATGTCTGTTATCTTCAATTCTTCAATAAAATACGGAACCTGTATAAATACAATCAATAAAAACCAATACTTATTCATATTGCCATTCATACACAATACTGAAAAGCTTTAAGAATTTAAATGAAAAAAAGGAGTCATAATTCATGATTAAATAAAAAGTAGAAATCAGAGTAAAGAAATAGGATATCATATTTACTTGGTAGAGCACCAAACCAAGTTAGCCACAAGGCCATTTTTATGTGTTCTATATACCTGGGCTTTTTTAATTCAGTGTTACCCTTCAGCTAGATGAGCTTTTCTCCCAAGTTAACGAGCCCCATCTGCCTGAGGCAGCTAAAGTGAATATAATGGTTTTGACTGGGATTTGAACTCGCGTAATACAAATCCAGAGTCCAAGCTTTAACTAATGCTCTACCATCACTGCCCAAAGAAATAGTATATACATAAGAAATGAGGCCAAAAAACACTTCAGAATTCAATCATTCAAGTATTAACAGCATAAAATTATGTTATAGGTGCAATATAGTATTAATATTACTACTCTTTCAGAGAAGAAATAACTTAAATGCAGTGGATAGTTGCAAGAATTATAATAGTTCAAATATAAATTGTTCTTTTCTTGACAAATTTAAAATCTTTTAAATCCCTCCAGCTATGACTTAAATAATACAACTAATGTTATTCGAACAATGTGTTGAAGAAATGAAATAAATAAATAGAAACAAAAAATAACATGATTGATTTTGACATAGGATAACAGAAAAGGTTGAAATGCCATTTTCACAAAACCAACCTGTCATCAGCTTACAAGATGACACATTTTGTAGTTGTTAAAAATTCATAGACACAACCCCCAAGTTGCTAAAGTAGAGCTTAGCTCAAGGTCTGAGCCATATTTTAGGTCATTTACTAGTAAATTTTTACCCAAGCAATTTAGTTGCTATTGATAGACAAGGCATACAGCTTTTGATTTGTTAAACAGCAATATTTTTTTTATTATTATCAGAAATAACTATTTATCATGCAATGTTTTGGCATATTCAATTTGGCATAGTCATTTTAAACATGGCTGATTTGTGTTCAAAATTAAACCCTAATTCCTAAAATATATCATTTTTAAATTTTAAAATTTTTTAGAAAGTAACATTATAAAAAAAATAATACATATGCTTTGATTTATACTTATAAACATTATTATTGCCCACTCATATTTTTTGAATAGCACAATGTAATCCATGGCTGGGGTGGATGTGGGGATTCATATCTTTCTCAAGGATATTAGTTCTGATGTGAATCCAAATGGAAGAACTGGAATGCAAACTCATATTACTATTCTGAAGTCTGACTCCCTTAAGTAGACCCCCAACAAGAAATATTACTATTTTAGTTTACATGTATGGTCGCCATGCTGTACTTCAAAACAATAAAAAATGTTAAATCATATGCAAAGCTTGTAAAGTAGCAAGTAATATTCCATAAACCAGCTATGAAAAGCAACACATTAAAGCATTAGAAGTACAAATCTAATAAATAGTTATAATAGCTGTAACAATGTCCAACATCAAATTAGCATTAGTTTAGCCAATATTTTCCTTTCAAACATTTATATTGATCTTTCATTACTTAGTCTCAAGCCATTTATTTGTTTTTAATCAAACATAAGTGTTTGCATAATAGATTTATTTAAAAGAAAAAAAAAATAGACAGTTAATTTAGCCAAATTAATGAAAGAAAATCTCACTATCAATTCTGAAACAAGCATCAGTTCTGTCAATTATGTTTCTTTCCAAGCAGAGTAGTTTTTTTATAGAGGAAACATCTAGAAGTATTCTGGATGCTGTTGTCTTTACATCCATATAAGTGAAAATGTGTGTATGTTTGAGAACAATCAGTCCATACAAAATTTCTCAGTTAATTTTGTGTCTCCACACTTAAAAGTTTATATATAAGATGTTCAGCTTTGAGTCAAAAGTTTAGCTGCTTAGAGGTCAAAGTTAAAAGATTAAATTGTTGCAGAACACTTTCTAATTGATTTTGATCTAAAAAAAATAGATACAAAGGAGTTAAAATTTGGAATTACAAAAATCAAAACGAATACAAAAGCAAGCATCAAAGGATTTAGACCACTGAAATTTGCAGAGCACAATGATTCAAATCAGCAAAACTTGTATGTGTATGGTGTGGCTTTCCTAGGTTTGCTTAACTTCCTTTATAGCAAGTCTAGGGTAAAGAACAATATACTTCTAGTGTATTTAAAATATTGTAAAAATAAAATCCAGAGTAAACAAAAATTTATTGTTCTCCTCTTTTATGACTCAATTTAATGATGAATTGATTTGATTTTGTTTTATGACATCTCAGTCCATTTACAATTGTTTAAAACCTCAACAGTTCAAAAGAATTTTGTTCTGTTTTACAATTATTTTAATTTTAATCAGAAAACTTGTATTAGGTTCATGGATTTAATGTAGACTTTAAAAATAAATCCATGTTACAAACTAACTTTGGCATAGTAAATGCTAAAATTTTAAAAAATTCAACCTACTAAACCTTTTACTAACCAAAGTTTCTTATATAGAACAATATTTTTTTTCAAGTAGTTTGCGAGCTGTAATTTTATTCCAAATTTGTTTTTCATTACATATTTGCACTAAACAAAATTGATTTCAAAAACATCTTTTGATTTTTATTTTAGTTGAAATAAATAAAAGTTAAAATGAATTAACATCGCTTTTTCTACATGAAAATTTAGAGACCTGAAATAAAAAGGCAATTTTAAAAAAGTTCATAATCAACAGGACATGTTCATTAAGAAGGGAGGTTTGTAAGTAAAAAAAAATTAATGTTGGACAAGCTTGAAAAATGATATAAATGCTCTTCAACTGTGATAATCTTATATTCTAAAAAGAATTTGAAATAGTAAAGTAAATTCTTTAGCAGGCAGGATAAAGGTTAAAACCATTTTTTCTTTTACAAATCGGAACAAGTAGCTTCTTTAACAGACATCTTGGATGTCATATTGACAGTGGTTGGGCTACATATGCATGTTTATAACTTCTTTTATAGATTGTATGTTTTTTAAAAAGATATTCCTTGCTTATAATAATGCCACAAAACTTAAAAAGGATTTTAAAGCTTGCTATCACCACTTTTTATTCCTTGAATCAAAGCAGTTTCCTCAATGCAAAAGTTTTCAGATGTTCACTTTTTATTTTTTAGTTTCATTATATATATCCTATGTTTTTTCTTTCTCTCTTTCTTTCTTTATACATTAGGATATTTTTCTCAATAACTTACAAAAAGTAGAGGATTTCTTTAAATTTTAGGCTTACAATAGCAACCTCTTATCTATTGAATCAGAGAGTACTATGAAGAAGAAAAAATGTTTAATGTTTGCTCTAATGGAGTTTAAACTTCTTTACAGATTCCATTTGCTTTTGAATATCAGTTAAAAAGTTTTAGTTTTTCATAAATTAAAATGTTTATCATTTTATAACTATTGGTTGATAACTATTTTTTATATTCAATATAAAAATTAAATAAAAACAAATTAACATTAGAAAATAAATTTTGTAAACTAACAAAATTTAAGACTGCAACAACAGCCTTTCCTTTCTCAATTAGGAACAATATCCCCAGTATTAATCATAATGTTTGCATTAAAAGAGTTGTACTGTATACTTATAGAGGTATTGCCCAGTCTTACTCAGGGGTTGCTTTAATGCTCTTTTTGTGCACATTTTGATCAGTGTTTTTGTAAAGATTCTTTTCTTTCTAACAAAAATGCTGTAGTTTTTTGAAAGCCAAAAATTATTTTAGTAAACTGCAATTATTTTGATAACCCAATGATCAACATAACCCAAACACAAAAGAGGCTGCAGGACACAACAATCCCATTTACAAGTATTACCCTTTAGCAGCTATTTTCTGGTTCAAAACCATATTGAATTTGTTCCAAAGGTCTGAACACCCTATATATCTCAGATTTCAAGTGTCTAGGCCAAAAATTGGCAAAGTAGCTTGGTAGTTTTCATTCCCTAAGACAACATACAAGGTCACTTTACCAGAATTAGATTTTTTACTAGTTTTATTAAGTTTAAAAAAAATAAAAGAATTATGTTTAACTCCAAGATTACTAGCTTTGCTTCCTAAAATCAGAGTAGTACCCTTAATTCCAAGCATTTTGAGAGTTTGATTTTAGGGAAAAGTGATAAAAACCTGAGTAAAAATTGATAACAGAATTTATCTATACTGAAAAAAATTAGTTTTACAAAACAAAAAATCCTAACTGTGAAAATATGGTTTCTATTATTTTTAACTCAGAATTCTCACCTAATAGGAATGAGGTTAAAACAAATTTGTCACTTTTTAGTAGGGCTGTGATAATATGCTTTTATTAAAGATTATTCTTGTTCCCGACTTTACTATTTTGCAATTTTATCATTTCTTTTAATTCTTTACTTATTAGTAGGGTCATGAAAACATGTTTCCATTAAAAATATTCTCGTCAAAGCCCTAATATCTAGGGATATAAAAAGCATATTCTTTAATAAAGAAACATTGTCACAACTTATTAGCCTATTAATCATCAATGAAAAGTTAACTTGTTTTTACCCAAACTGTATTTTGAAACCAAGACCAAGATATATAGTCAAAAATTAATTTTTTAAATGACACCAAAAGACTTTTCTTGTTCTTTATTTTTAATCAGCAATAACAATATTAGGCAATAAACATATTTGAAAATTTGGCTAAAAACAAAACATTTTTATCAGAAAACTTACTGGTTAAAGATTTAATGTAAATACATTTAACCAAGGTTTAGAACCACAATAGAAATTAAACCAAATTTTGGTAGGATATACAAACTTACATCGTATAAATGTTTTTTATGCATGAAATAACCGATGAAGTTAAGAAAATATTATAATAAATTTCTTTGAGAAAAATATTATAATATTTTCTTAACTTCATTGATTTGTCAATGCATAAAAAAATCAATTATTCTCTATCTTAAAAATTTTATTTAATGGGAAAATGGATCAAAACCTATTTCTTATAAAGGTTTTTAGTAAGCAAAATGCCGTAGTGTCAGCATTAATCTATTTCTCTATTCTGCTATTTTATTTATTTTTTTTAAGTTTAT
>JAUZSX010289542.1:0-14372 GCA_034780655.1 Idiosepius hallami
AATTAGTTTTGATAAGAGGCCACTGGTCAAAGTCTGTTTTATCTTTTGGAAGCTTTTCATGAAAAAAAAGAGAGAGAGAGAGAGAATTCTCTAGAATCAGTTGGCTTTCAACTACTCAAGACATTTTACATTGGTCTATGGATACCATCAATTTATCTGAGCAAATAGCTGTCATTTGCAATGTTTTCAGCAGTCAAGCCTATTTTTGCTCTCTTTTCAAAGCAAACTGGCTTGAGCAGTTTTTTTTCTTCCTTTTTTTCTTTCTTTTATATGGATGGTTGTTTATTCCATCTTGTTTCTGGGCCATCTATTCTTTTTTTCAGTGCCTCGCCTATTTTGTTCTTTATCTAACTGGTTCTAAACAAGTGTTTTGGTTTGCTGTTTATAATGATTTGCTTCTCTAGAGGTAATCTTTTTCTCCATGTCCATATTCCATCAGAAATCCCTTCAATCTTAAATCGAAAATGTCTATATAATTCATTATCTAAACTTACATATAAATGGAACTTTGTGCATGTGTGTTTGTCTGTCTATAAATGTGTCTGTGAGTTCATTCACTATGGACTCCAAAGGGGCTGAGCTAATTTTATTTAAAAATTCACAAATTAGTATTTAGTATTTAGTATGCATCTCTGCTTCTGATGCATATCCATGACAGGAGTGACTTTCTTAGAGTTTCACCCAGTCAATATCTTAAACAAAAAGACTAAACTTTCAGGTCATGAATAAGCTCAGTCCCCATAACTATGAAATTTGCAATCACTTTTTATCCAATCGGGGAAATAAAAAAAAATTGGAGGTATTGTTTTTTAAATGACCCTTGTATAAAAATATTTGATTCAGGAACAAAAAGCAAAGCTGAATCTCTTGATTTGACTGTTTCTAACTGACACTGAGTAGACGTCTTTTCAAAGAAGGTTAAGTAATGGAATGTTACAATAGTATTGTTTCTAAAAAGAAATGCTTCCAAAGCAAAAAATCAACATGGATCGGCATCTAGCTAAACAGTGGCTTGGATAATTTCTGAAGCTGCTAAAATTGACCTTGACATATGAAGGGGTCAATTCCAAAAGTGAGGATATATATTCTAAACCCCTTTCCATCACACGCAGAAAAAAGAAAAAAAAGGAGAGAGAGAGAGAGAGAGAGAGAGAGAGAGAGAGGATTTTTCTGGTTTTTAGAAAAAGATGTATGTGTGTGCAGCACGGGCATGCAACAGCAGGGGTATAATCTCCTTTAAGTGAATTTGAGCTGATGAAGCAACTGAGTATGGAATAAGTGTGCCCACAGCTGCTGTCACTCAAGAACACAGGCTAAATCGGTTTATAGCTGTGGCCAAGAAAATATCCAAAATGATTGGTACAAGGTCAGGAAGATGAGAAGAGACATATTTCAATAACCAACAGTTTCTTGTCACTTTGATTTATGCTAAGCAAGGTAAAGGGGCACTGAGAGAGATAACTGATGCCATCGCAAATCAGATAAGAAGAAATTTCAGGGAAGGAACTACTTAGGAGCAGATCTCTTCATAAAGCTCAAGAATGGGAATCTACTCAAAAAGATATCCAATTCATTTTGTTCCACTTTGGGTTTTGTCATTTCAAATATATAAATAAACAGATATAAATAAATAGACCCTGGCATACAAATTGATTTGATTGTTATTATTATTATTATTATTCTAATTATTTTGAAGAAAAATTAATTTGAAATCATGATACAGAGAAAAATTCTGGAGAAACAATCCTGTTTTTAATTGATTTCATTAATGTGAATAACATTGCAATTTTTTTTTTTTAAATCAGATATATTTAGAACTTATTTTTGTCCTTGACTTACTAATTGATTCAACCAAATAACTTTAAATAAATACCAGAGTGTTAGTATCTTTGTTATTTTTTATCTTTAAATTTCAAAATTATCTCCATAATTATCTCTTTAAAATTCAAAATTTAATTTTTTGTTTGTTTGTTTGCTTTATGGCATATCAACCTTTATTTTTTAGATCATTTAATGATAAGAAAAATCATTTTTTGATGCTCTTTTTTACACATGTGGTTTTTTTTAATCACACAATGAACTCTATTTGATCCATAGCTGGAGGGAATGTGGGGTTTCATCCCTTTCCCAAGGCTATTCGTCTAATTATGAATGCATATGGAACGACTAAAATTTGAACTCGGGTACTACAATTCCGAATCCGACTGCCTTCCCACAAAGCCAATTGAACTTCCTCCTGAATTTATTGTAATCCATCAGAGCTGATCTGTTTCCATTTCGAAATGCATATTGTGTTTATAATATAGAGTGATTAAAAAAGAATGACCTGATTTCATGTTTAAATATTATATGAAGACAAAATAGCAAAAAAGATAAAATTTATAATACAAGTTTTCCACAAACAGTCACGTTTTATTTCACATTTTACAAGTGCTAAATATGCCCTTCCCTTGCAGCATGAGCAACATCAATACAATACAAGAATTCTTCCTAATCACATTGAAGCACATCAAGATAGATTTAATTTGTACCAATGGGGAGGTGGAATCAGCTTCCATTAATGGGAAGCCAGTGCCATAGGATATTCTGGCCTTTAAGATAGTTTCCCTCAAAATTTTGTTGCAAGATACAGCACAGAATACCTTTAGTTTCAGGGAATTTCTTTCACAATGAATAATTTTCAGAAGGTTTTCGGTTGCTCAATTTTCCCAGGAAACTAGTAAATCTGATCTTTCAAATACCCACTCTTTCATTCGGATTCATACATTGACTTACAAAATATTTGATCATGAAACAGGGTCATTATTTTTAACCAACCTATATTTGAAAAGATGGTATTACTCTATATTTCCACTCTTAGTTACTGATATGTATAATGTATATAGGTATCTAATCTTTAAAGTGAGATTGCTTATATCTATAGATATGCTCAATATTATTGATAGTGCATGTATGTTAGTTAAGTATAGACATGGAGTCAACTGCCTTTGGTGACTGTCAGTTTCTCCACTGCACAGTCATCAGACCGAGTTTCAGTCTGATGACCGTGTAGGTGAGAAACTGAGAGTCACCGAAGGGCATTGACTCCGTGTCTACGCTTAACTAATATATAGGTATATAAGAAAGAAAAAATTAATGCATATTTTTCTCATTGCTAGTGCTTTTTTATACTAAATTCATAGCAAATACTTTTTATATTGAATTAATTTCTTATGATTTCTTATACGGAATTCATTTCTAATGCTTTTTTTATACTTCATTTCTTATGCTTTCTTAACTTATGCTATTAACTTCATTTTTTAAAGCTTTTCTCTAACTTAGTTAAAGTAGCCTATTATATAGCAAGGCAATACTGTACATATTTTAGTGGTCTGACTCACTTTTTTTCAATAATTATCATAGTTTCTTTTTCTAATTTTTTTTCAAGAGCTCTATGTATAAAACGGTTGTTTTTTTTTAAAATAACTATTGTGACTTCATTTTATAAAAAGCTTCAGGATGTACGGTCTCATACAAACATGATTTTTATGAGTATATAGATATATGTGTGTATGTATATTTATATGTGCATATGCAAGTATGTACGCATTGACAAAAAAAAGTAAATAGTAAAAAAGTAAACATATTAAGATATGAAATTATGTTCACACTGTATGTGTTGTAAAAGATTAATTATTTTTATCATTTTTTTTTTCACGATGGAAATGGAATGTTTGTCTCATAAAGAATAGTGCAGATACCTTTCAGGCTTAAAAATCAAATCAAAATAAGGCATGCACATACCTATTTACATACATACATATATTCATATGTAAATGATTTTTTTTTCAACAAACTTTATTCATAAAAAATGAGTCAGACATGAATAATTTGTTTTTATTATTATTATTGTATTATTGCTTTTTTCCTGTATACATACATACTGACACACATATCTATGTATATATTTATATATAAATGATAATTTCAACATATTGGAGCTCACATTAGAATACATACATACACACACACACACACACACGTGTGTGTGTGTGTATAAATTCTAATGTGAGCTATTATATGTTGAAATTACCATTCTTTTTCACAGAGTAAAAACTGAAGGTTTTTGACTAAAAAAATTGTCATGACTAACCTTCAGCATTAGAATTATTACAAAAAAAGGAAAGAACAGACAATGCCTTATATTTATTCATATATTATTGAGGATATGAAACTTTTTTTATAACTATATTATTGTGCTATGGTTGTATTAGCAGCAGTGGCAAGCAATCAAAACACATAAGAGTTGTTCCAAAAGTAATGCCACCTATTTTTCAAAATGTTTTTTTGAAAGTTGAAGAGCTATTAAGATAGGAGGGGCACCATTAAAACGAGCAACATATTTTTGCGTTTGTCTTAAAACAGTCAGCACCATTGTTCATGCACTTTTGTCAGCAATAAACGAGGCAGCCCATTTTGCCTCTGGAGCCCATTTTGCCTCTGGAGCACACTTTGTCACTCACATCTCTGTTGCTACTCTGTAATCAATAAACCCATCTCCAAGGTGTGCTGAAATAAACTAGATTGGCGTCAAAAATGTTTAACATGTGCTAGTGAATGATAATCCTTTCATTTTTTTTTCTGCGTAAGGGAATTCAATAACTCTGCTTCTGACACACATTTATGACAGTGGTTACTTTCCTAGAGTCTCTCATCATCAATATCTGCAATATAGAGTTGAAACTTTCAGGCAAAGAATGCATTAATTTAGTCACTATAATAATGCAATATGCAATTCTCTGTGATCCATTCAGGCAATATAAAAAAAATAGGAACTATTTTTATTGACCCACTGCATTTACCCATAACTGCTTTGGGTAGATGGGGCTCCTAAACATGGGAGAGTAATTCATCTAGGTGAATGACAACATTGACTACAAAAGCCCAGGAATATAATGAGCATATAAAAGTTTCTTTTTGCTTAACTTGGGCTGGTACTAAACCAAGTAAATATATACTTTTTGAATGACCCTTATAGCTTATTGCATACTTAATACCACTTTAGTTTTCTCAGATTAAGCCATATCTTCACTGCCTTATTATTATTCATTTTCCAATAGCGAGAGGGAATAAGAAGATTCATACTTTGTGCAAGGTATTTATTAACCTAAATGTAAATTTAAATGTACTGGATGAATTTAAACTTGCATATTACAATTCAGAAGTGTACTCATCTGCTCAAAGCATTAATTGATTAGCCATTTATCAGCATAATTTTTTTAACCTTTTGCCAGTCGTGAACTTTTATTCTGAAAAAATGTTTCTTGATATCAGTGTTTTCCTCAGCTTAAATGTGAGAAAAATTCTGAATGATAGATAATGAAGTACTTTGCACTGAGTGGCAAAATTTGAATATTTTGTGAAACATAGAATTCAGTGTACACACTTTTTTTTATAAGAATAGGGCTTTTATGTTTTGCATATATATACCATTCTGCACAAACTAGGATAGGTTATTGTTTAAGTATATATAATTCCTGCTTAGTCAACTGGTTAATAATAGATATTTTTGGATTCCAACTGAAACCCAGTTGTAGTTAGCAGAATGTTATAATGAAACACTCCAGCACCCTTAACAGTAATTGGCCATTCGAACAAGATGCTACCGAGAGGAAAAAAATAGATGTTACTAAGATTGTACCTATTTACGTATTAGTTTCATTGTACTATTCTATAAAAACTTTTTTGTTTTAACTCCAATCATGCGTTTATGGTAGAGGTTCCACTTGGGATTACCAAGTTGTTTATATCAGATTCCCCACTGTATAACACAGAATGAGATTAACCGGAACTTTTGGATTAAATTCTGTTCAGAATTTAATGAAAACTCCCAAGTTAAATATGAACGTTAAAAGGTTTTTTAGATTGACAAATGTGACATGATAAAGGAAAAAAATAATGCCATATGAAGAAGGGCAGGAGAGATATCATCTGAAAAAGTCTGTATACAAGATGAGAAAAAAAATCTTAATATTTGTATAAAATATTTTGATTCCATTCAAGCAGATTAAAAGATAAGAAAGCTTGTGATTCCAATCTCTAATGATATCTATTAAAAATTAAAAATACAGAAATATTTTTTATCATTATTGGGGCTATATATAAAAAGACTTAATTTGTTTGGTGTATATAAAAAGAAAATAAAATTTGCAATTTCGACCTATAATGATATTTATTGAAAATCATGTACATTTTTATATCATTTTTATCTTGTTCTAAATACTTATTATGGCATAAAATAAATTTAAATAGTTTTAATTGGAATTTAACACTACAGCTGGGTCACAACATTATTAATAAAGACTTCATGGTCAACATTTTTTTTCCCCAAATCATAATTTCTAAGAAAAAAATAAGATAGATTTATAAAGATAAAACATAAAAAATGGTTTAACTAAAGATCTTTTTTGAAAAAAGTAATCAAAAGAAGAATCCTTTATAAAAGTTGTTCGAAAAAATACTGTACACTACTTTTATATAGAAATTTAAATAATAGAATAAACAGTAAATTCTATTATAAAAGATTTAGTTAATAAAATTTTTATCAACAAAAATGTTTTATCTATCTACATAATATCAGCTTATCTTAAAGGAAATGCTGGAAATGCTCTCCATATGCATAAAGACATTATTTTATACTGCAAAGCAACTTTTTGGACACCCTGTATAAACTTTTTATGGGCTTCACTAAATTTTTTAAAAGTTAAAACCCCTCGGCAGGGAAGAAAAAAATACATCTTTTTTAGGAAGCTTAAGAATTTTTTTTTCTGTCATCTTAAATTCCCTTTCTTTTATCTGAGATTCTTTTGCAACTTTAAAATGACTGACACTTTTAGGTGATAGACATATTATCTGACCCACATTTGAAAACTTTTTTTTTTCTTTTTAAATCCTAATAAGAATCTGACAGAGTTGTACTGAAGATGATAGACAGACAGTCCCTGAAAAGATCATTGCTACAGTAATTGAAATTTTGAATCTCATAAATATTTTTGACTGAAATTGGATTAGCCATGTTTCTTCTTAAATTTTTCAATCTTATTTCTTTATGTTATTATATCGACTCATGAATATGTGAAGTTTACTTTAGTTATTTTCTGCATGCACACATTTACAGACAATTAGACAGATAGACACGCAAGTTCATGTACAAAAACATATATACACATACACACACTCAAAAAGTATGGTCAAGTCACGTTGGAGACACCGGTTATTGTAAGATCACCAAATTTAAGCAATGTAGAGCCTGTTCAGTACTAAGATGGGTGACCACTTAGGAATATCAGATACTCTACCAGGCTGGACGGCAGTTTGTGATGTGATTAGTTGAATGCATTAAGCATTTGAACTAAAAAAAATTTTCCCTTTCCACCATACCCCTCCTCACATGGACGAACGCCTCTGAAAACAGTGGTCCCTCTCTAACCAGGGCACCAAAAAGATATATTTAATTGGTCAAGTACAAACCCTAGTTAGGCACAAAGCTATTTTTATGTGCCCATTATATCCCTGAGCTTTTGTAAACAGTGTTGCTCTTCACCTAGATGAGATCCTCTCACAAGTTAACAAGTTCCATCTGCCTGAGGCAACTTAAGGTAAAGGCAATGATTTCAATTGGGATTTGAAAGATATACCAGCAACAAAAGTAGAAATAACACCTGGATGAAACTTTATACAATTTACATTTAAATGCATGAATTATAGACAGAATATTTTGATTAGGTTTTTTTTTAATTCAAAACAAACTTAAAAATTCCAGTGCACTCTTGTCTTTTATCAAATATTTCCTGGTACTTTTGCTGTAGTCATTTTGACTATTCAAAATCTCCAAGACAAGCATTAAAACTGGCAGCTTGGAATAGAAATCTAAAATATTTATACAAATTGGGTATCATTGATAGAATAAAAAGAACGATCTGCTAAAGGTAAAATTAAAAAAAAATCCTCAAGTTATTCAGAATAACAAAAATTGCATTTATTAAAGCATAATTTCCATTGATTCTTTGAAATCAAAAATTGAAACTGAAATTCTATCTGCATTTAGAGTAAAAAAAATTGATTTTATTTTTTTGGTGATTTTTCTCTTTTCATTCATTTATTGTTAATAATGTTAATGATGTCTTATAACAAGATATGAGAAATTCTAATAAACTAAATAACAAACACTATTATTTAAAAACACTAGCTAAAGAAGGCAATTAGTGTCTGATATAATTCTAGGAGATTTTAAAAGAGAACCCCAAACTATAGAAGGCGTTTAGTGTCCAATACAATCTTAGGGGAATTAAAAGAGATACTAACTGGAGAGGGCATTTGGTGTCTGATATAATTCTAAGGAATTTAAAAGAGAAACTAACTTAAGAAGGTATTTAGTGTCTGATATAATTCTAGGGGATCTAAAAGAAAAACTAATAGAAGAAAGCATAATGTGTCCAATGTAATTCTATGTTTGAAAGGAGGAACTCCAATTAAAAGAATTTAGTGTCTAATGTAATTCAAGAGAATTTATGGGAAAAAAAAACTTCAGCCCAACTGATAGGAACAAAAGAACACCAAAAAGCCATTATGTTAAATCAAATAATAAAAATTGGATTTCAAAAAATTGGTGCATCATCATTTTCAGAATATAATAGAAATCATTCAGCTGATTTTATTATTTTGTTTAACATTAAATCAACAATTTGAAGATTAACTAATGTTAAAGCCTAAAATTGCATTTTCTTATGGCTTGGAATAAAATTGTTTCCTTTTTCCTTAATCCTTGAGATAAAGTTAAGAGAATAGAAGAGAGAAACAAAATGGAACAAGACAAGGAGAATAAGAAAAAATGAAAGAGATTGAAAAGGCAGAAAAGAGGGATTAGATTTTTTTTTAAATAAATTAGTTGCCAAAAACTGTTATTAAGAACATAATAATCAATAATTGTGTTTTGTAAAAGATGTGACATAATATTAGCCAGACATAATGCGGGGCTCAATGAGACTTTTTATATACAGAGAAAATGGGGGATTGAGGATGTAAGTTATATTTTTATTTTTGAGATAAAGCTTCATAATTTTGGTATTAACTTTTTTATTTTGCAGACTTTTTGTCATCTTGGTAGTCTATGATGTTTTCCTCACTATGTTTTGGCCTAGTCTACCTCAGGCCATCTTCACGTCATTTAAGATGAGGATTTAAGTCACAAAAGTTTTTATTTTTACATAGCTGTTCGCAATGTAAATCTATTGTTGAAGATGTTGCATTGGGCCTATTTCTCCTTGGAAGTCCAGCATTGCATGGGGTCAGTTTTCAGCCCTATCTTAAATAAAGAAAACTCTTACTTTACATGAGCTTCTATCTTATACCAGTCTTTTTCAGTAAAGATTCATTCCAATGATTCAATACATCTTTTCAGGGGAGTTGGTCTTTGGCTGGAATCAAAAGTTTACCAGAAAAGACCCAATGATAAATTATCAAAGTTACATTTTACTTTCTCAGTTGGCTGACCCTTGACGCCACTGCACTAACAATAATCACTCTGCCCTGTGACTGTGTTGATTGCTTCTCTTCCTACTTTAGTCACTACCCTTTATATATCTGCTGTTCTCTGTCAAGTGTCGAAAAAAAAGCCTGAAGGTAAACCCCTATCTTATGACATGTATTCATTTCGGCAATGCCACAAACAGCATGTGATAACATTACAGTTGAACATTAAACTCATTCACACTAACACAACCCCAATATGATAATACCTAAACGTCATGTAGTGAAAAAATTTTATATAAATCCTCAGACGCAACAAAATGACTGTAACAACACAACACACTCATTCATATAAACAGTAATATAAACAACAAAGTCTTCATTGTATAAACACAAAATATATACTCAGTTCAAAAGTTAAATGAAAGTTACATATAATCAACTTTTCAACAAAACAGATCATAAGGTTTTTCCTCGTGAAAACTCATCTTCCGTAATTTGCTATATACATTATTTTTTTTTAGCCTCATCTCAATGGCTCTTTTCTTCTCATCCAACTCCATGTTCACCCCAAAACAAAAACGTCCCCATCTCATGATAATAGAACGTCTTATTACTGCTAATCTTTTTTATTCCATGCCCAATAACAACTTCGACTCAACTCCACAACCAACCACGGCGGTCATTCCGCTGTTCCCTTTCCTGTCTTTTCTCCCGAGTGTTGGCCCAGGGTAAATACACCATCTCTGTTTTCTTCCAAACCACCGATACCATCAAATAAAAACAAACTACATGCCATCCTGATCTTTAGATCACACATCACTATAGAGTGCATTTGGTTTCTTTGTTAAATATTTATCAAACTCTCTTCGTACTGTATTTAACCCATATTGTTTTTAGTTTAAAGGCATCATTTGTGGTAATATGCTAGTTCTTCTGTGTAGATTCAAATCTAGTGGCAAGAGTGCGGTCGTAAATACTTCAAAAGTGTCGTAAACTGGCCTTATAAAAGTATGCCGTAAAAGCTCTCAGCTACAGTTTGAATGGAAATTGCATAAAATGGTGCACAATCACCAACTGCAAAATAATAAATATTGTATTCCTTGTAAAACTTTGATCAATAAATCTGGCTTAATATCTTAGTATATATTTTTCTTTTTAATTGTATTTTTGGACAGAGAAATTGATAAACTTCACAAATCAAATATCAACACATAGATTATATGGATGCAATACGGAGATTTATAACTTTCCCAATGGTGTTAAGATAAAAAATATCTTTAAATATAATTTTAGATTTTAACTTCTCTACTCTGAGTCTTTAGTCTATATTTTTTGGATCAAACTGTAAACTTTTTTTAAAAATTGTGTTGCCTTTTGAAATTTACAGGAGAAAAATTGTTGAGATTAGTTTTTCTAGCTTAGTTTTCATGACCATTCAATAAATATTGTTTGTTTAAATTAAAAATTCTATTTCTTTTTTTTGTAGTGAAGTTTTTTAGTATGCTAGTTGCCAAAGTGGGTTTTGAACAATTACCATAAATATGTCTATAAAGGGTTAGGTTTCTTTTATTTGAAAATAAATAATCCTTTGATCTGGAAAGTGGGAAAAGAGGAAGTTGAAGCTAAAATGTTTTTTTTTGCTTTGAAATAGAGCATACTCATAACACACACACACACATACACGCATGCACACAAACAAAAAAGGAGTAACTTATATTAAATTCCTGATTTTAGAGTTGAATCTAAATAGTGTTAAATGAATTGAAGTAAAAAAATGGAGTAGCGAAATATGGAATCAAAATGAATAAAATAAGTAGAAATTAGAAAAAAAAAATTGGGAAGAAGAAAAATATCATTGAATAAAAAAAGAAAAGATTGAAGATGAGGGGACACAAGGGTTTAAAGAGCTAGAAAAATGGGTGTGGAAGTATAAAAAGTAAATTCTATAGAAAAAGATTTGAAGGAGGCCAAAAATGATAAGTTGAACAAAAGAGTAAGTCAGATATCAATCAAAGAAAGAGGTCAATCAGGAAAAGAAAGGTGGTAAGACAAATAATCAATGGCAGATTTGAATCAAATGAAAATAGACAGCATGGGAGGAAAGGGCAAGGAGAGAAGAGACGGTGGAGGAGGGAAGAATCAAATAAAAATAGAAAAAAATATATATGTATAGTGTTTAGGGATTCAGAATGATGACACAGTTTCAGTCTGATTTTGGATATTGGCTAAAGAAAGTCTGAACCTGCCTTGCCTATGTTCTGGGGACATGCTACTTAGGCAATTAAAGAGGCCTATTATATAAAAAGTCATGTAAATTATGTCTTTATTCAAATTCAGATTTTAGTCAATGAAATTTAGGTTGTGTTTATTTTGATTTAAATTTTTGGGCAATTCATTTTGTGGATATAAATGTTTTAGTATGAATGTTTTCAACATTTTCCATTTTAAAAATTAAACCTTCATGAAAGTCAACCAAATTGGAATGGCCTTTTAGGCAAATTGGACCTTTTTGCAAGCGGAAGTTTTGACTTAGCACCAGAAAGGTTAGTAAACTAGAAATTATTGCTGAATGCAAAAAGAGACCTAAAGAGTCACGAAGTAGAAATGATCAGACAGATAGAAAACAAAAAATTAAAATAATAACTGAAGAGAGAACAGTTAAAAATATTTGTAGCAAAATTTGCTTTTATTTAATGCATTTTTACAATTTTTTATTGCAATCATAAATAATTTCTATTTGTATAGGAGAAGAAAGAAAGTGATTAACAAACTCTCAATTGAATTGGAAAGCAGAGTAATAAAATTCTCTTTATTGTAAAAGTTATTTACATGTACATCCATGTGCCAACACTTTCAAAATTCAAATTCTTTACACTTGTGTGGTCAATGATTATGAGAAATTTATTTTAACAAGGAATCAATTGTTACAACAGAACATATTCTAGAATTAAGAGGGTTTTTTTTGTTGTTATTCCTGTTTGAAATATCTGGAACTTTGTCAAAAAAATGCTGTCTTAAAAACTTATTTTTCTAAAAGTTAAAGCCCTAAAAACACTAAAGTGGCACCATTAAAACGAGCAACTTTTTGCGCTCCAGAATTTATTTTCCACATATTCATTATCATTGTCAATGTACTTTTGGTTGTAATGAATAAAGAGGTCCATTTTGGTGTCCCGAGTACACTTTGTCACTTGAGTCTCTATGACCAATCTTGATTTGATGAAGTCATGTCCTATCAGAGTTGACATCAACTGCATTGACTTTGTAAAGACAGAAAAGGTCAAGAGGGGACATTATTAGAAATTGTTGAAAGCATAAGGCTAACAATAAGAAAGAATATTTAAATTTTCTAAATATTCAATAATTTAATATTTATATTTTCATTTACATTTAAAATTTATTTAAATACAGAAACAAAACTAAACTTAAAATTTTCTAATTAATATTAGTTAACATAAATGCTAGCATCAGTTGGAAGATCTTAAACACAATAAATTTTATTTTGTAAATTGGCCTAGACTTAAATATCAGGATTTAATTTTGAGCTAGATTATATCTTTGTGATATCTTTTGGCTAATCTTAACATAATAAGTTCTGGCAATCTTTCTTCAATGTTTTTAAGCAAATGCGAAAGATATTGTATTCTTCAAATGCAGCGTGCTAAGTTTTACATCCTATCTTAAGATGTATACTATATATCAAGTTGAGTCTGATGACCTGAAATTTTCCCGTGATCCTTGCTATAACATACCTGATGACACTCCCCTGCATTCTACTGGGAAATGTAATATTGAACCTAAACTAGGTTATAAAACTATATTATACAAATTGCTACAAGAAGTTTGCTTGATCTATCAGCTGCTATACCCCACAGCATATATAGGATTGCTAAAATATTAATGGCCTTACCCTATATTTCCAAGACAAAATATATTGCAATACCATTAGATTTAGTTTACAAAGGAAGTAGAATTAACAATTTTGGAAACAGGAACTTATAAATCTAAAAACAGCTAAAAAAAAACGCAACTAACATTTTTCTTTCTGTCTTTCTTGGCTGACTTATTAATGCAACTAAAACTTTGAAAAACAAGGAAAAAAAAATTATAAGATACAATGATATAAAAAAAATTAAGAAAACAAAATGAATGATGGTTAAAAATCTTCAGAACAATGGAGGCTGAAATAATACAAGCAATGTTATCATAAATAGTTATTTCTATCAAAAAGTAAGGACTTTCCTTTCTTTTTTTTTCTTTACAATATTAAAAAAAAAAATGGAAAAATGTTTTGATCTTGCTTCCCTAAGTCATGACTGACGTGATAAAAACATTATAAGACGAATGATACAATGGGAAAAAAAGTCTTAATAATTCTAGCATTTCATTTTAAAATACATACACTGATTTGTATACAAGCTATTGTTAAATACATGTGTAAGGCTTGGCAATTTCTCATCAATTTTTGTATTTTATTGTTTATTTTATTTAATGACATATCAACCTTTTAAGTTATAATTTATTTTAACAATTCAGGATAGGTCCTTTTAAAATATAAAGTATTCAAGGCTTAGGTCCATTGTTTTTTATTTTGTTATTGTTTTTGTTTAACAGTTTATTAATTGTATTATTTCATTATTGATCCATTTCTTCCTTGAAAAATATCAAAATAATTAATTTATATAAAAAGTTTAATAATATTCACAGTCTCTGTCTCTCTTTCTCTTAAATTGAAAATGAAAGAAGGGTTGATCTAAATTCAATGCTTACTATCATATATATATATATATATATATATATTTATATGTAATTTATAAAATATATATATATATATATATAATTTATAAAATATATATATATAT
>JAUZSX010289563.1:0-29169 GCA_034780655.1 Idiosepius hallami
TAATATACACGCTCTATCACTGATATTGAGCACTCTAACTATAATTTTAAGCAACCTTATTACTTAGAATAATAATACATTCGAATATATATATGTAAACGACAGGGTTGTGCTTCGGGCCCCTGCAGACGCCGCAATTGTTGGGGTGCCACAATCTCCGTAGAGGCCCGCCCGCACAAGGAGCTTTGGCTTCAAGGATCTTTTGTAATGCAACAAATTACCAAAATAATTAATTGTTAAGATTATTTAGAAAAACATTATCACAATTGAAATATACATCTATCAATCCATCTTTCTTTCCGCCTATCTTTCTCGGTATATAATTATTCGTATATAGTCGAAGGCTCCAGTATGTTAGGGGGTGGGAGGCTTCTCCTCTTCTTGGCGGTCGCCCATTGTCGAGTATGACTGTCCTCCATCATGATGCCTATGGACCCTTTAAGGAGGACGCCTGTGCGTGATGTCTTTTAACTTGGGGAGACCGTACCGATGCACCTGCAGTCACCACACGACTCCTTGTCAGAGGTTGGCCTTGTTCCAATGGCACGAAGATACCCATGACGACTTGAGGCCATCATCCTCTGTCGCAGCCTTCAGTGCCGTTGTGTCACTGTTGACATCATTCGCCATTGAGGTCTTGCGCTATTTAGCCCATAGCTGGAGGGAAGATTGGGTTTCATACCTTTCCCAAAGGTATTAGTCGACATGTAAATGTAGACGAAACAACTTGGATTGGAACCCGCATAATACGTAAGTCTATCCACTGAGCCACGTGGGGGGGGCAAGTTTTTAGAGTAAAATTGGCAGAAAGGGGGCTGCAAGCGCCTTAGGGGTCCAAATGCCTCGAGAATTCGCAATATTCTTTTCTTTGGCCCTGTAGATCTATTGCAATAAAAAAATATTAAGAATTGAAATAGTTTGGTATTTTGTCGAAGACCAACGTGTTTTTCGGTAGTGTAAAAATTGGAATGGAGAAATTGAAATATACAAAGGGCAAATAACCGGCAATCAAATTAACCAAAAGACGAAATAATATAAATTTAGACTATAGAAGAGGGGTGAGATGAAAGCCTGAAATTGAGGGATCTTTTGCACACAGGGTTAGGGCTTAGGGTTAGTGATAAAAGCCTGCAGTTTTCTATTTTTTCCCCATTACTTTTTTATTATTATCAATGATGAATTCATTACCCTTCTATCGTTTAAAAAAAATCTATATTGTTTCGTCTTTTGGTTAACTCGAATACCGGTTATTTTCCCTTTGTATATTTCCATCATTCTATTTTTTATACAACCCAAAAACACGTTAGTCTTCAACAAATTTACCATAATTTTTTTAGAACCCAAAAAGTAAAAATGGGATAAATTTTTAAAATTTGAAAAAAAAAATATAATAAATAAATACAAATAAAATATTTAATCAAATAAAACAAAACAAAGTAAAAAAAAAAAAAAGTTTAAAATAAAAATTAGAAATAAAATCAGTTTAATTTTATTTTTTTATTATAAAACAAAATAAAAAATACTAACAATAAAAAGAAATAATAAACGAAATTTGTAACAATTAACAAAACAAAATAGAAACGTGCCAAAAGTTTTCGGTAATCTTCGGCTTTTTCCGCTTTTGCCAACATGGAAAGTGAAAAGCACTTCCGCTCTCTTCAGCTTCTTATCGTTTTTCTTACTTTTTTTGATGACATAGCAAATATTTGAACGACTTGTTGGAAGGGAATGTATAAAAATAAGACACAACGAATTAATTGTGAGGGTGGAGAGAAAGAATGTCTGACTGCCACGAAACTATTTTTATTAGACTTAACGACACGTCATCATCGTCTACTTCTCAACCATTTTTTTTTGCCACGTCATAAAAACTTTTTTTTTTTTAATAATTTTTTTTCATTTTTTTTTTATAAAAAAAATCTTTTTTTCTTCAAAATAATTTTCTTTTTCTTTATTCAGTTTTTTCCCCCAAAAAACTTTTTTTTCCTTCTTAGATTTTTTTTTCTTTAAAATAATTTCTTTCTTTAGTTTTTTTCCCCCAAAAACTTTTTCCTTTAGATTTTTTTTTTCTTTAAAATAATTTTTTTCCCCATTAAAAAAAAAATTCTTTGGCCTTTTTTTTTTCTTTAAAATAATTTTCTTCTTCTTCCTTATTTTTTTTTCTTTATAAAAATTTTTTTTTTTCCTTCTTCGGCTTTTTTTCTTCTTCAAAATAATTTTCTTCTTCTTCCTTTTTTTTTCTTTATAAAAAATTTTTTTTTCCTTCTTCGGCTTTTTTTCTTCTTCAAAATAATGGTAAATATTGGCGTCGTATCCCTTTGGCACTTTAAAAAATTAAATGTAAATATGGATCAATTTCCCTTTGATGAAACGAAATTCAATGAACAAAAAAGTTTTTTTTAGGTCTAGATTGACAAATTCTATAGATATTGCAGTTTGCTAGTGATTGCCATTAATGAGAAATTAAAAAAAATTTTTTTACGTAGATTAATAAACAAAAAACAATTCACTCGAATGGCAATGAATGCAGTGAGTGAGTACACCACCACCACTAGGAGTCTCCAAAAATTCCAGACATCTTATACTTCAAACCAGTAATAAATTTTTTCTTTTTAATAATTATATTCAAAAAAAGATTGCACCACACACCACACCACAGAGTGCAGTAAATGCACTATCAAACCCCAATATCTATAGAATTATTTGTCAATCTACACCTTAAAAACCTTTTTTTGCTCATTGAATTTCGTATTCATATATACCTTCCATTTTTTAAAACACCCAAAGTGCCAAAGAGATACCCAATATTTACCAAAATAATTTCATCTTTTTATTACTTCTGGGCCTTTTTTATCGAATAATTTAATGCTTTTTATTTTTTTTACATTTACCTTTTTCTTCCTTCTGAGGATTTTAATTCTACATTTTATTTTCATTTTTCTAATTTTTTATTTCTTTTATCATTTAATTTTTTGTCTTATTTTATTTTTTTCTTCTTCAAATGTTTTTTCTTTCTTTATTAAAAATAAAATTTTCCTTCTATTGATTTTTTTCTTCTTCGAAATAATTTTCATTTAAAAAATGTTACTCTTTTTTTCTTCTTTAGAATAATTTCCTTATTTCTATTTAAATTTTTTTTCTTCCTTCTTCTTGTCCCCTCATTTTAAAAATTTAATTCTTCAATAAAAAACGTTTTTTCTTTCTTTTTTCTTCAAAAGTTTCTATTTCTTTCTTCATTAAATAATTTTTTTCATAAAAAAAAATTCATTTTTTTCTTTTTTCCTTTAAATAATTTTTTTTTCCATTTTCCTATTTTTATTCTTAAATAAATTTCTTCGTTTCTATAAAATTTTTCCTTCCTTACCCCTTGCTTTTATTTTCATTTTCTTTTTCAAAATAACTCTCTCCATTCTGTTTTTTTTTTTTGTATTTGTTTACTATTGGGCCCGTTTTTGCTGATTTGCCGGTGATAACGACAAATGTTGTTCTTTCAAAAAATTGCATCGGGTCGAAAAATTATAAATTTAACAAAACCAGGGTTTTTGCAAAACAAGCAATTGGAGAATTTTTTTGCTCGGGGACTTTGCACCGGCTGTAGGACAGCAATTTCATTGGCTAGGTTTAGGGTTATTTTGTTTTGTTTTTAAATTCGAGGGGACGTTATTTGAGACTATCACCGGCAAATCAGCAAAAACGGGCCCAATTGTAAACAAATACCAAAAAACAAAACAATAGTAAACATCTACCACCGATTTGGACTGTCTTCATGATAGCATGTTCTTTGGAACCTTGTTTAAAATACAAGTTAATGGCCTTTTAAGCTTACTTCATGGCATAACAGGAATTTTTAATAACAAAAATCAAATATCACAAAGGGGGAGCATCAGTCTTTGTGGGGCAATCTCTTGAGATATGCCCGGGCTTTCCGCATGCCCAACAGTGAGCTCTTCGGCCTTCCACTATGATTAGGCTTTGATGGTCTGCGAACCAGAGCGTGTGCGGAATAGCCCCAAAGCCTTGTTAATAACATTTCAGCCAAGAAGTCTCTATAACACACACCTTCCTTGGTTAAGCAGGGGCTGAGTTTTTTAACCTCACCGTATTGGGCCAGGAAAGCCCCGAGCAAGTCTTTTTCAACTCCTATGGGGACATTGAGTAGACGGACCCGTGTCAGCCTTTTCCCCATGTACTCTACTTGGAGCCGTCGGTGTTTTAGCTGGAAATGCTTATTTGCCAGCTCTGCTGCTTGTTCGGCTTTTGGCACTAGTATGTCCCACATCGCAAACGAGCGCTTAAAAAAATAAGCGTGTGGGATGTTGCACACTTTCAGGAGATTTGCCACTTCCTCCTTTGAAGCTGAAAAAAGTCTCCTTTCATTGTCCATAATAATGATAGAAATGACCCTGGGGGCCAGCTCCTCATATACTTCTGGCAGCATCAGTATTTCGTCTTTACTGACGAAGCCTCTATAGGTTGTATCTAACAGCCTGCCGTAGTCAGGTGTTTCTTCAATTTGGGGAACTTTACCCCAAGCGTTCAGGCTGTTTGAGGTGCTTGGTACCGGACTCGCGGACCGGCCTTCCTGCTGGGTAGTCGGTGCCCCTCCGGGAATCTCCTTCGCTGGAGAATCCACCGACTTTCCTTCATTCGGAAACTCCTTTGACCCAGCACGGTCCATAGGTTTCCCTGATACTGTTGTAGCAGAGGGACTAGCATCGGGAGTTTCCAGGCAGCGCGACTCCTCTGAACCTTCTTTTCGTGTCACCGGGCTATGTGAGACTTCCGAATCTGTGGGAGATTCTTTCATCTGCGCTTTGGCGGCACGGGCCTTTTTAGAACGCTTATGCGCTCTTCGGTCCTCAGTTGTACTTCCGGCATTGGCATTTTCCTTGGCCAGAAAATCTTCAGTTTGTAATGATGAGGTCCGCTCCATCGAGGAGTACCGATCACCCGAAGGTGATCAAGGCCTCTGATCAAAAAATTAAATTCTCATTAAACAAACAAAACAAAAGTAAAGAAAAAAACAAGTCCCAGGTAAATAATCCAAGCTGGTAAAGATCCAATGTTAAAAATCCAAAAGTTCCAATGTGAAAAATCCAGGGTCAACAATAATAAACTCACCTCTGAGGTTAAATACTCCAATGTAATAAATCCATGATGAAAGCCAGACGTATCAGATATTAAGCTGATAAGAACAGATACTACACTTTGATCTTAGCCAAAGAAGCGATATTTATTCAATTCTTTACATTGAATTTGACACAAGGCCATTGGGGGTGGGAATTAAAACTAGACGGGCTGGTCATGCATTAATACTTAACCTTAACTAGACACTCTCGTGACCCATTCGCATCTCATAATAATACATTCATCCTTCTACGTAACACACAACATTCACCAAAATACCAACATTTTCTCCATGGGCTTAGTCCTACTTAAAAAATCCCCATGATGATTATGATGAGTCATTTACAGTATGTATTGGGAGTGGGACAGAAAATTAACCCCAAAAAGAAAAATTCAAAACTACACCCCTGCAACACCGCATGCAGTCTGGCATATCCGCCAGTCCCGCCTTGAAGGCCATCTCGGCAAGCCCTAGCGCGTCTCGAGCCAGTCTCCAGGTTAAAGAAAACTCGTGATTGGTGAGATAATCCGCCCCCAGAGCCCAGTTCCACTGTGAGCCGACCTCTTTTGCTGTCCAACCTTACGATCCCTCCGACGTCTGTGGGGAACCTCAACTTTAGTATCCTATAAAGGAAGGGGTGAATATAAGCCGGGTACCTCCCTACGCATTCCTCTGCGATGCTTTGAAGCAGTGGGTTGTTCTGGAAAATGAAATGTCCATTTTTCTCTGCCTTGTCCAGGACTTCGTCTAATTATTTATTGGTTCCGCGGGTCCTGAAGAATGAGATGACATGTATGGCCTTGGGGAAATTGGAAGGGTCCTCCGTGTCCTTCCCCTCCAGGCTCTAGCTGGATTAGGGTTTGAAACCATTCCTTCTGCCACAGAGTCAATTCTTTACAAAGGCCCCTGTTCTTTATGGCAATCGGAGCCGGGGGCAGTCTGGATTTGTCGCCTTGTGGAGGGGAGGCAGGAGAAGGAGTTGCAGTGGTAGTAGGTCCAGTAGGCGCCGGTGGTGGTGGTGGTGCCTGTGATGGTGGTCTTTGTGGTGATGATAGTGGTTTTGATGGTGATGAAATGGGAGTATTGAAAGATGTTGTTGGCAATGATTTTTCTGGTGATGCAACAGGAGTGGTGAGATTTTCTGGTGTTGATGGTTTCTTAGGGAATGAAACAGGAGTGGTGAGAATTTTTGCTGGCAATGGTTTTTCAGGTGATGAAACGGGGGTGCTTGAAGTTGAAGAGGGTGGTGATGAGGCCTGAGAGTTTGACGGGCTAGGGCACTTCTGTGGATTTAACTTGCCCTTTTTTTTTCCCTTGTTTTGAAGGGGTGATTAGCTTGGTGAGTCCAACCCCTTTCTCTTGCGGCCGACCACCTTCCAGCCGTCTCTGCTCTCTGAAGTGTCCATTTCTGGCTCTGCGGGGGGCGTCTCTGGATCTGCTGCCGCTTTCTGCGCCGCTGGTGCTGCTACAGGTGCTGCTGCTGCTACCGGTATCGCTGCTGTCTGCTGCTTGGCAGGTTGCTTGGCTGGCTGCTTTGTTGGGCAATCTCTGAATGTGTGTCCCGCCTTCCCGCACAGCCAGCACTGAGGCTTTCTGCCCTCCACCACCACCAGGCTTACGTGGTCCCGGAAGCGGATTGTGTTGGGGATGGCCCCAAACCCCTGCCTATTTAGTGACATTTCCACTATATAATCCCCGTTGCAAATGCCTTCTTTGGTGAGGCAGGGGCTTATCTTCAGGACCTCCCCGTATTGCGAAAGAAAAGCCCCGAGGAGGTCTTCAACGCCTCGCAAACTTCGCCTTCTGAGATCTCCCCTTCGCAGCTAGCCGCTCTGGCCTCCGAAAGGAGGGGAGCATCAGCCAAATAGCTGCCAAACTCCGAAACCGGGAGTGCCGGCTCCTTTGTGAAGCGATTCCGGAAATGTTCACCAAATGCCTCACACATATCTCGGTTTGTCGTCAAAAGGTGCCCGTCCGGTGTCTTCACGGCACGTATTTGTCGGGTCGAGAACCTTCGGCGTTCTTCCTCGAGCGCTTCTGCGCCCTGTTTCACGGCTTCGTTAGTCACTCTTTTTAACCTAGATCTAACGACTAAGCCCTGGTAGCGTTCGCTAGCCTCTCGCTCCAGGTCCGCCTTAGCTAACTCTACTTCTAGTGAGCTCCCCCCTCCCGCCAACCGGGACAGCCTATCTTCTAGTACTTTCACCTTTTCTGCCCTCTCTACGGCCAAACGTTGGCAGTACTTAACAGTGAAAGTTCTAATCTTATGCTTAAGGGAGGACCACCAGCTTGATCCTAATATGGTGCCCACTAACTCTCGCTGGACTAATTCTGTGAGCTGGTCCCGAAAGTCGCGGCGATCCAATAAGGATGCGTTGAACTTCCAGTAGCCAGCCAGCTTAATTTTACGGACTAAATGCATTCGGACTAACACCATTTTGTGGTCCGAATGCCCTACCCAGTGGAACGTGGGACAGTCTAACCAACTTATATCGGCCTTCCTAACTAACACTCTGTCCAAATACGATGATTTTGGCGCAGAGGGCGAGCTATTAGACCACGTCCACATCTTTTCTCCAGGGTGATCGATTCGCCACCTGTCCACCAGTTCAAACTTTTCCAAAAAGTTGGACAGTGTGTTGTCACCCTTGCCCGACCCACTATCACCTCCCCGATCTAGCTTGGGGTCAAGGATCGCATTCCAATCCCCCACTAAGACTAAATGTTCGGACGTGTTAAGAAAGGGCTCCAGCTGACGAAGAAAGATAGTCCTCTCGTTAGCAGGACAGGGCGCGTACGCCGCAACTGTTCGAAATTTGCCGGTTTTAACAGCAACATCGGCCACAATGGCCCTACCTTCCGGGCATACCCAGACAACGTCAACCCTCGCATCTAAGGTGCGACTCACTAGTAGAGACACTCCCCTCTTGAACAGGCCACCGAATGCCGAGATTACGATAAAGTCGCTCTCCAACACACGGTGGTCTGCCTCTCTGACAAAGTGAGTCTCCTGGAGCGCGGCTACATCCGCTTTGAGGCGCACAAGTTCCCTCAGCACACGCGCTGCACGGCTTTGGTCCCTCATGCCCCTCACATTCCAACTAGCCAAGTTAAGAGCCATGATACAAGTATATGAAAAAAGGTTGTACTTACCAACCCTGACTGAAGGCATAGTCGCCGATCGGCACGAAGTCTCTCGGGAACAGGACGCCGAAGATCGATGAAAGATTGCCTCGTTTGAGAGTTTCTGAAACGACGCCCTTTCTCAAGATCCCTCCGACGTCTGTGGGGAACCTCAGCTTTAGTACTCTATATAAGGAGGGATGGATGTAAGCCGGGTACCTCCCTATGCATTCTTCTGCTATGCTTTTCAATAATGGGTTGTTTTGGTAAAAGAAAAGTTCGTTCTGTTCTGCCTTTTCCAGGGCTTCGTCTAGTTTCTTGTTTGCTCCTCTAGCACGGAAAAAGGAAATCACAGGTATGGCCTTGGGAAGCCGGAAGGGTCCTCCGTGTCCTTTCCCTCCACCATGTCCATTTGGATTAATGGTTGGAATCTGTCCTTTTGCCAGAAGGACAGATCCTTGCACAGATCCCTGCTTTTTATTGCAATTGGAGCTGGCGGTAATTTGGATTTTTCTTCTGGTGGAGGGACGGTAGGAGAAGGAGTCGCTTTGGGAGTGGATGCTATTTCTGGTGAGCTTGGTTTTTTGGGTGATGTTGGTGGTGGTGGTGATTTTCTTGGAGATGAGGTTGGGGTATTGAGAGTTGCTGATTTTGTGGGGGAGTTTGGTGTTGATGAGGGTGGAGATAAGCTGTATAAGGAGGGGATTGACTGGAGTGATGCGGACCGTGTTAATTTGTTGGGATTTGATAGAGTTGATGATGTGGGGCTAGGGCTTCTTGGAGGGTTGGGTTTGCCCTTCTTTTTTGCCTTGTCCTTCTGGGGAGATTTGTTGGGGGATTCTATCCCCTTTCTCTTCCGGCCGACTATTTTCCAATCGTCGCCGCTCTCAGTGGTGTTTGGCTCTGCGGGGGGCGTTGTTGGTTCTGCCGCTACAGGGGATGCTTCTGCCGGTGACGCCGCTGTTGCCGGTGTCGCTGCTGCTGCCGCTGCTGTCTTCTGCTTCGCTGGTTGCTTGACTGGCTGCTTTGTCGGGCAATCTCTTGATGTATGTCCTGCCTTTCCGCAGAGCCAACACTGAGGTTTCCTGCCTTCCACCACCACCAGGCTCACGTGATCCCGGAAACGGATTGTGTTGGGGATGGCCCCGAACCCCTGCCTGTTGAGAGACATCTCTGCCACGTAATCTCCATTACAGTTTCCGTCCTTGGTGAGGCAGGGGCTTATCTTCAGGACCTCCCCGTATTGAGATAGAAAGGCCCCGAGGAGGTCTCGGTCAATGCCGATCGGGATATTTAGGAGACGGATGAACGTCATCCGTCTCCCCAGGTACTCGATCTGGAGGCGGCGGGATTTCGTTTGAAACTGTTTGTTTGCCAGTTTCTCCGCCACCTCCACTTTGGTGGTGAGTACGTCCCAGGTGGCAAATGATCTCTTGAAATAATATCCGTACGGGATATTGCAGGCTTTCAAGAGGTTTGCCACCTCTTCTTTCGAGACCGAGACCAATCTCCTGTTTAAGTCCATAGTGATTATGGAGATTACTCTCGGGGCCAGCTGCTCGTATGCATCCGGGATCGGTAGAATTGCATCCTTCCCAATGCAGTCTTTATATACTGTTTCTCGCAGTTGGTTATAGTCCGGAGTTACCTCCTTCTCCTGAGGACCCTTCCGCCATATGTTGACTGGTTCTTCTGGGCTTCTTTTGGTAGTCTCTTGGCCCTGAGACTCCTCGGGCTGTCCACGAACCTGGGCCTCCGGTTTGCCCTTTTCGCTGCTTTCCTGAGGCTCGGCTGAGCCCTTGGGGGTCTCCCGGTCCTGAGACGCCCCTGGTCTGTCACCCTCTCCTTTGTCCATGGGCGTCTCAACTCACCGGGGGGGAACCCGGCCGCCTCCGTTCCCTAGGTTGTGAAGGGCCTTCGGGAGTAGACTTGTTGTCGGGAGAATTTTCCCTACAAATCTCCCTCGGACTTTTTGGCCGCTCCCTAGGCTTTGGTGAGCCTTTGGGATTGGTCTTTTGAGACTTCTTAAAGAAGTCTCGAGGTTCAGGTGAATCTCTAGGAGTCTCTTCAGTCGTTGGGGATTTCTCCCGGCTTTTGCCTTTGTGGCTCTTTTTACTGGGAGCCTTGAGATTTTCAGTCGAGGAGGACCGCTCCATTGTGGAGGGCCTCCGGATGGTAGAATAATAATAGTGTAAAACTTACATATAATGTAGTAATCCAGTGAGATAATCCAATAGAGAGAGAGTAAGATAATCCAAGGGAATAATGATAGTGTAAAACTTACATCTAATGTAGTAATCCAGTGAGATAATCCAATATAGAGAGAGTAAGATAATCCAAGGGAATAATAATTGTCCAAGTGTAATAATAAAAATCCTGTGAGGTAATCCAACCAGAGTGCAATGGAAGGGCCTCACTCTGGGGGAACGGCCTAGCTGATCAACGTTTATGCTTCGTCCCTTGGTTTTTTTGTAATGCTGTGCATGCATTTTGCACTGATGGTGGTGGAGTGGAGGTGCTGCAGGTATGCATCCTCATCACTGCCCGTGTCGATATGGTCAAAGCTCTTTGATGATGCTCTGCCTTTGGTTCTCCTTGGGGTTTGGTTCCGGGTTCTGCGGGAATTGCTGCGGTGTTTGCTTTTCCTTCTAAGGTCTTTTATTTTTCTGCAGCCTCTTACCCAGTGTCCTTTGCTTCCGCATGCAGAACACTCATCATTGTATGCTGGGCATTGCCTGGGTTTGTGGCTGGTGTTGCAGTTCCCAGATTTCCTGCCTCGGTTAATGTTGTTGATTCTTCCTGTCTTTGGCATTCCAAGCTGGTACAGCTGCTCGTTTCCAGCAGTGAGAGCTTCGTATTTTCGACCCTCAGTCAGCACATTGGCTAAGCTGTAGCCCTTACGTTTGCTATAGAGCTCATTTCTGAAGGCTTCATGTGCTATAGAGCTCATTTCTGAAGGCTTCATGTGCTATAGAGCTCATTTCATGAAGGCTTCTGGTGTGGAAAATATAATGAGCCTTATCGGCTTCTCGCTGAGCTCCTCGTCTGTAAAGTTGTGTGACGAAATCGTCCAGCGTCTTGTTGTGTCGCTGACGGTACTGCATAAGGTGAAGTCTGTGGATGCGGAAATTTACATTCACCCTTAGTTGACTTTCGAAAAACTTCCAAAGGTGTTCCAGTGACTTCTTCTCCCCGTCAGTAAGACTGCTGGCGTTTAAACGTCTTAGGCCTGGGTATCCTAAACCACGGCATATTTTTCTAGCTTGCTTTGTCTGTTCTGTTATTTCTTCATCCTCTATATAGATGTTCATTTTTTGTTTAAACAGAGACATAGCCTCGCTGAGGTCTGGGTCTGACCAGTTCATAGTCGGTAGAAGATGTGCCATAGTTTTTGTTTGTTAAATGTTCTGTTTGTGACGGCGGATATATTGTTGTTATAATTTATGTATTTGTTTTTTTTTTTAGGTGGGTAAGTCTTTCAGAGGTATAAACAAAAACACGGTGTAGTGCGTAAGAATTTGTTTTTGTACTTACGCTGGTTTTTTTTTTTTCAATATGGTGACGTTCGTGTGCACCATGTGGTTGCTAGCCAAAGTTTTTTTTTTCTTTTATCTTCTATTATTTTTTTTTTCTTTTATCTTTTATTATTTTTTTTTTCTTTTATCTTTTATTATTTTTTTTTTCTGTTGCCGTCGTGGTGTCGTTTTTCCAGTGTACATTTGTCCATGACTGTTTTATCCCGACACTGCCACCATGATGTGTTTTGTCGTGGGTTAGTAGTATAAATAAGAGAGGCTAGACATCAGAGCGAGTATGAAAGCATGTTTATTCGGTAAGGGGCTTTGGCCGGTAGTGTTACATCTGGGTCCAAGCAAGGGGGGGGTTAAATCATTTGGTGCGATACTACAACAAGGCCATGCATATGCCTACAACCATACGTTCAATTGGCAGGAATAGTAAGATTGGGTATGTTGACTGCTTCAGATGTGGTGACTCAAAACCTTTGGCCAGAAATTGCATGCAGCAAAGTATTGTTGGCAACCAAAAACATGACATTAACCACTGCATAAATAAAATGAAACATTTAGCAAGGAGCTGTACAAGAAATGGAAAAAGGAGAGATACAGCATCACTCTCTTCCCATTAAAATTAAACAGTGTTGATAAAAAATGTCATTGCTGAATTCTGGATGCTCTCGATCCCTTTTAACCGGATCAGTGTGTAACCTCTGGAGTCAACGAGTATCTGAAATCCTATGGTGAAATTCTCTGCAGTAAGGGAGAGAGTTAGAAGCATATCATAAATATGTTCCATGGGGTTTACATAGATTGCTGTGGTGGTGGTGTAACTTTTGCAAGGAGAGAGTTTTATGCATGTGCCCCAGTCATGATAGATAAATTAGAGTTTATTGCTGAGTTTGATAAGTTAACCATGGCTTGAAGTGTATTATGGAAATGCTCAAGCAGTCAACCGCTGAATAAGCTTACCATTAAGATTTTCAAGTATTCCATGTCTGACCAGATTCAAAAAGAGTACCATAAAAATTGTCGTGGCTGCAAAATAATTGGCTGCTTCCTTATCTCCTGAAATCTTGGCCATCTTCCAAGAAAATAGTCCAAGGTATGCCCGATGTTAGACTTTTGTGAGTTAAACATGTTTAAATCTGCCAATACTAACTATAGGTTTAGTTGAATTATTTAGGTATGCATCTTATCAAAAACTATCATTTTTGCATATTATTTTCCAGAATTGATACCATTTTAAGAATACGTAAATGAAGGGAAACAGATAATTTCTCAGCAACAATGCAATAAATGGGTTATCTATTTTTAATTTTCATGTTTGGTAAGCATTATTATTTTTAAGATTCCAGTGAGTTTTTTTTTATGTCAAAATAAGATTTACTGTTTGTTTAGTATTATTTCTTTTTTGGCTTACAGAAAATAAGATTATAGATTTTTTTTTTTTTTAGATAAATGCTGACTATGTGAATACTATGTAAGAATTAGTTGTATTCAACTTATAAAAATGATCCAGCAATAAACAATCCACAAAGACTGATGTCTTATTAAAAAAAGAAATCAGAGCTTAAAGAAAGTTACTTATTGTTTTTCAAAAAACATTCAAAGTTGTATTTTTCTCTTGAATTCAATTTGGAATTATGGTGCAATCCTTGAAATGAGTTTTTATCCTATGAAATCCACTATTCCAGGATTCTTTAGATTTTATTACAATATCAAAGTTTGTCAGATTGAATTTTGCAATTTTATGTCTTTAAAAAATGTAAAAAAAAAGCAAGCCTTTTTTAGACACAAATGGCATTTTCCATATAATTACAAAACCTTGAACATATGAAAGAATTCTTTATAAATTTTATAGTTTTTAATGATATTGGATTGTTTGTTAAAATCATTAATTCATCAATGATATTTTAAATTTATCTAAAAATTGATTTTGACTGCTAGTAGTATGCCCTTATCTTTAAACATAGTATTTAATTCTTTACTTTCCTTTTATATTGTAATACAGTGTTTAAAAACTTTAGCTGTAATATCTATGATTATTGATTTTATTTGATATTGGCAATATTCTTAATTTTTTTTAAACAGGATGTTTTTATAAAAACTCTTTCTCTTGAAAAAAATAACTAACACTTGTTTGTAAAAACTGTTTTAGTTGAATATGATTAAGTTAGATTGCATTGCTATCAGTTCATAGGAAGATGTGAACAATGTACTTTCAAATTAAGCATTTCAGGCTATAATATTGATGATGTGTATTTAAACAGAATTCCCTTTGGGTATTTTATTAAATAATACAAAATATTTTTGTCTACATATTTTCCTTTAGATCCTCTTATATATACAAATGAGTACTTTGATTTCCAGCTAAAATTGCCAGTTAAAGTTATTATAAACCCTACTACTTTTAATAACCCCATTGATCATCTTCAGAGGTAGTACAAGGTTACTTCCTTGACAAAAATTATCTCTTCAATTGCAATTGCTCTCTTTCAAAATTGAATTTAAGGAAATCATTTTTTTTATATTAAGTGTGATCATTTTCTAATTCACTCAGGTTCCTCTCTAATACTTGATTTTTCACAGAAAAATATTTTCTTATTGTAATTAAGTTGACAATCCACTTAAAAAAAATCAAATCCATTTGATTGAGAATTTAATGAAGACTCTTTTCTTTATAGTTGATGAATGTCTTTTTTGTACATGGATTTTTTAAAACCTAAAATTGATTATGATTTAATTCTTCTCAACAACCAAATAAAAAATTGACATTTTTTATCAAATAACACAAACTTGAGATGTATGAATTAATATAATACTTGCTAAAAAAGTTTATCTAAAATTAAGAATCATTTGGTTTATAGATAACCTGTAAGATAATGATTCTTGTTCTATAAATACTAACAGGATTAACAGTAAGCATTGATTTTATTTGTTTGTTTGTTTTGTGTTTAACGGCATATCAACCTTTTTAGGTCATTTTAATGTTGAGAACAATTATTTTGATAAATGTTAATTTTATACACTCATAACTTTTTAATAACAAGGTTGCACTATTTAATCCATAGCTGGATGAAAAATGGGGATCCATACCTTTCTCAAGGGTATTAGTCAACATGTCAATGTAGACGGAACAACTTGGATTCAAACCAGCGTACTACGCATCCGAAGTCCAATTGTCTATCCACTGGGTCACGTAGACTGCCCTAGAAAGCTTTGAACTTTAGTAGTTACATGTTAATTTTTACTAACAGCTTCAGGAACTCCAATTTTATTTGAACCCTGATTTAATATCTGATATATATGGATAACTTTAATTTTCTATTTATTTCCAAGGTTTATACATCTTTTATGATGAGATGTGTAAATGATTTACTTTTGAAAAATTTATTTTTATAGAAAAATAATAATTACTTCATGTCAGATATTATAAATTTCAATTAATCCTATCATTGGCATATGTACTTATTTCCTGTTTTACTTTCTCTAAGAAGATTATCTGATATTGATAAATATCTTTGATCCTCTTGGAAAGTAAAATCTTTTTGATGATCACATTCTGTATTTAAAGTAACAGCTGTTAATAAGGCCATTATTTTAATTTAGGCGCTGTGCATCAAGCAATTATGCACTACATGTACTGTGGTCTTTTGAAACTGGGATGTCAGAGATATTTAACTTTAAACTGTTCATTTCAAAGACCAGATATCTAATTGTAAATCTAAGTAATTCCATTCTTCTCATTGTGATGATAATTTTAAATATTACTAGTGAAGATCAATCAAAATGCCTAATCAGACTCACCTTTTTTTTTTTTTATTTCTGTCCATATCCCCAAATGTAATTTAAAATGAAAAGAGCTAAACTTATTTATTATGATGGAATAACCTAACACTCCTACAGATATGTAGAAATACTCCTCCATCTCAGAGAGTTCCAAGAAAGTGAGACTGATCTTAGTTGCATCCTTTCTATTAACCTTAAGCTTTGTCTTGTGTGTTTTATTATCGAAAACATGATGTAACATAAAGCTATTATTAAATATGTTTACATATATTAGGTAACAGCAGCAGTCTAAAATTTGAGTGAAATTCTTAAAAATGACTCAATTTTTGCTTTTTTTTTACTAGAGGAGTTTTTTTAAATATGGAATAAAAAATTCTATTTTACTGATATTTTTTACTGACATTGCCAAGGTAGGAAAAAGTTTGATGTGGAACACACATTTATGCCATACAACAGAGAAGAAAAAAAGTTCCAAATTAAGCAAAGAATAATCTTTATTTGGTATAAGAATTGACACGAATATATTAAAAGAAATGTGTGTAAATTCATTTTTAAAAAGTCTTTAGCTTTTAATTCACTATTAGTGAACTAAATATTCAAAATAAGCATGTCAAATCAGATATTAAGTTCATTCAATATCCTATCAAATGGTGTATAAAACATGCATCTAGCTTTCTTGGCAAAAATTAGCCGAGCAAAATAAGACATATCAGCAATTTTTATGTTTTTTTTTTCTTCAAGTATACATATGCATGAATATCAGTTAATTCATCTACAAATAATAAGAAATCTGTTTTTCCTGATATATTACACCTGCACCAGCTTTGCCCAGTTAGAAAATTTACTTATTAAACACAAGATATAGTTATTTCTGGACAACTATCTTCAACCATTTTATTAATTTTTCAATAATCATTACCAAAAATAAGCCCCAAAACTTTTACATATTCTGATTGCTAATGTGCACATAACAAAAATATAGTAATTGGCTTGCAGGAACAAAAAGTGAATTTTTCAGTGTATCCATTTTTGTGTACTTTGTCTTCATCTTTAGTTGTTTCACCATTTTTCAGCCAACTATTGTTCTGGCCTTCTTTAGTTGATTAACCTGATGGAATAGCAAGTCTTAGAACTCTATCCTCAGTAATTACTATCCTCCATTTGTTGTTGCCAACTAATCCTCTATCCTGCTTGTATAGGAATAAAACTAACCTTTATCTTAAGACAATGTTTACCTGGAACCTAAGAGATTCAACACCTGCCTGTTATGCCACATGCCCCAAGAGGTGATCAAGAATTGATTTTTATGATCTTATAAATCCACTTTGTTTTCTTATCCGGTTTTCCATTGTTAGGCCAACATTGAATGCTAATTGTCTCTTATTTTACTGTAAATACATATTTTTGAAAGATTTTTTTTTCATTATATTTATTATTCATAGTTATGATTTTCTATTCAACTTTCTATTTGAGCTTACTAACTCATCTTCTATGTTTAGTCATTATTATAACCAAGTTGTAAGAATTGAAGATAAATATGTTCTCTAAAATATGATGCTTTTTATGATATTTATGGACAATATCTTATCAAATTTTTATTGTCATTGCTAAAATTTTTTGATTTTTGGTATTTTTGAAGAATACTTCCAGATGCTCCCTTTATTAATGTTTTCATTGCCCCCTAAACACAGGTCAGATGATAATTTAATACCAATGTGAATTATTGAACTCTTGAAAATGAGACAATTTTCTTGATATAGTTCTATAAATATTATTAAGTACGAGAAATATACATTATTTAACTGTCATTTTCTTTTTTTCTAGATTTAGTGTTGATATTGTAATGTATATTTATCTACTCTGCTATTCAATAAACTTATTTGTCTATTTAGTAAACTAGTGCAATAGTAGTTATACTAGTTGTAATGTTGTGCATGACAACTCTGCATGAAGCATTATGTATATAATGTGTCTGTTTTCATCTACTCTCATCTATATTACAACTACTGTTTGGCTGAAGTCCTATTTCCTTTGCCATTTAGGTGATGGCAGGCTGCTGGTTCTTTGATAATGGTATAACATGGCTGGCTATAGAGCAGTAGGCAAGTTTCTAGTGCCATAGAAAAGATAAATCTCTGAACCTGATATCAGCAGTAGCAGAAAAATTGTGGTAGCAGTTGCTTAATCTCTCTTCTAGTGTAAGTTGGTAACACACATATTGGTTTGCTTGCCTATACTTGGGTCTAGCAGTGACTGGAACAGAAGGTAATGGTGGAATAAACTTCAATCCGTAATGTCAAAATCAAGTTCTCTATTTGGTTTTTCATTTAATATGGATCTGTAACAAGGCAGGTGGGGTTATTTCTTCTTTCACAACTAATATAATACAACACCCACACTGATTATAGCCACTTGAGGGTTTTCTGATCTATATCTAAGGTGTTTACAATATATATATATATATATATAAAAAATAAAATATCTCCTTTCACTTGTTGCTCAAGCATAACACAGGTTTTATTTACACATTTTTGAGTTTCTTCTGAATATTTTTTTTTATTTAATGATAAACTAGTCAGAGCATTTAATTTCATGGAGACTTATATTGATTTTATATATTTTAATTTAATGAGTAATATTTTAATTGAGTTTTTTACTGAACAGAGAAAAAATTTTTTAGCTGCGTTAAAATTGCTTTATGAAAATAAATTTCAAAACAGACCTGATCTTGATCATTTTTTTCTTTTTTTGTAATCAATGCATGAATTTTCTCTGATATAGATTTACAGCAGATGTTAACTTAACACATATATTATAGATTTATTTTCTTTGTCTATACCTGGTGAATCTATTGTGTTTTTAACTTTTTTTTTCTGTCATTGGCAAACTATGAACTGAATCAACATAAACCAAAACAACATGTGAAATTACTGGACATGGTACAACTATCATTAATTACAATTTATTTGTAAGGCTCATTTTCTTGCTTTAATTACTACATAAACTTGAACATTTAAAAAAAAATTAAAATGTTTGCAATATTTCTTTCCATTCTACCTAGTATCTCTTGTTCCTCTCCCTCTTCTTTCTCCCTCTCTTCTTCCTCATTCACATTTTAAACAGTGTAATAGAGAAGGCCTAAAATGACAGCAGCTGTTGTTTATCTTTAGATGTTTCCATGTGCATTTTAATGTAGTAGTGCATGGTATAATATGTTAAATGGTGTTTGCCAAAATCTCGGATATGATTCAATAGACAATTCTTACAGGTAAATCACTCATTTAGCTAAACATTATCCTATTTAATAAGTATGATTGATATCTAACATTGTGTATACAAAACTGCTTTTTATATTAATATTACATTATTATTTTGATAAAATTGAACAAAGTTCTCCATTGAAAATAAAGATGTTCAATTTCTATATTTCTTTCTATTTATTTTTTGGAATCCTTGAAATGAGGTATAATAATCTTCACAACTGTTATTCGGACTATTGTCCTCATCCTTATTGTTGTTTATCCCATAATATCTCAACTAATTTATTCTCCAACAGTTTAGGTCCCCTGAAGAACACTGAGGGATAAATTGTCAGGAGATAAACAATCAGGATAGGGACAATAGTCCAAATAACAATTGTGGAGAAAAAAAACAAACTTTTTTCTATTTGTTTGTAATTTTTATTCATTAAAATCAATTATGTTTGAAAACTAATTTTCAGATTAAATCAGATATAGATTATAAAATCATTGTGAGCTATGTCCATCTTTATTTTTGACATGTGAGGTCATTAATGTATATTTTTAAAAAAATCACTTAACTCCTAAGTGCCTGATTATTTAATTGTAACATACAACTACAGTTGAATTAATAATTTGTGCATTATTTTTTATGTAAAATAAAAATATCTTTTATTTATAAATATGTGTTTCAATTTTAAACTAAATCTTACTATATGCAACTAAATGATGTAAACACAGAAACAATTCTCTAAATGATAATGAGTTCTGATTAGTTTAAGTTTTCTCTGTTGCTGATGAATAAATATTGGTTTTTATGATGCTATTAAAGTATATCAACCATTTAGTATAATTGGAAAAATGTGTCCTAATTTAAACAAAAATATTAGTAGTATCAGCTATATTTATAAATATACATTTACTAAAAAGCAAATTGGAATTAAAGAATTAATTTTTCTTTTTAACACATAAAAGATGGGAGACCTAGAAAAATACCCATGTCTCTGTTTTAAACTTATTTTTTGTTCATTAATCTTTTTATAAAATTTTATTTTAGATTTAGTAAAATTTCTTTTAAATATATGTTCATTTTAATTATTTTCAAACTAATATCAATGGCTGTATTGAAATTTAGAATATCTACATTTCATGGTTATCATGTAATATACCACATAAAAATGAAGTTATAATAGTTTCATGCTAAATGAATCTGTTGTGTGAATGTTAGTGCTATTTTTGTAGGTTTTATTTCTATAATTTGAACAAAAACCTTTTTTCTTTCTTTGTAAACGGATCAATTTGGAATTTTTAACAAAAAATTTTAGACTTCTGTCTCCTGTTTTTTAGAATTTGCTTGGTATAATGATTTTATAAACAATATTAAAAAAAAAACTTGAGCAAATCATTCTTTTGAATTGAAAATAATATTAACATTATTTTAGTTATAATAGCTAAGTTACTTAATATTCATATAAATTGAATAACTTGTTTTAGATAACGTTTTTTTTGTTTTTTTAGATTAGTTAATAAAAAGCAAATATTTTATTTGAATTGAATAATCCAATTTTGGGAAGTATTTTTCTTTTCCAATCAGCTATAGTGTTTTGTTTGATTAAAATGCTAATATCAATGTTTACATCAGTTTTTTAAGATTTCAATTCTGTTTTATTATACTAAACATGAACATATTCTTGAAATTATGAAACTATTTCCTATGGTTAACTTATGAACTGACAATTAAGGTATTTGCAGTTATTTAACACATATTGGAACTTTCTTGCAAATGTGATTTTAACCTCATACTATAACAACTTAGTGTTAATCTATTTTTAAAAAAATGCATGAATTATAATTAAAGTTGATTTTCAATCTACCAATTATGAAGATTTTAAGTTACAATTCATTGGATATTAGTATTAGTACGGTATTAGCAAAAGTATTTTATATTTTGGATCTTTTTTCGTTCAGTAATTTAAAACTTTCAACCTTTAGCCAAAAGCTATCTAACCTAACTCAAATTCATCTGAAGCATTAAGTTTTGTGTTATTTTTTTTAATTATTTTTATCTGGTTGTTTATCTATTTTTTAGCCACTATATTTTACATTCTTGCATCACTGATAAACTTTAAAAATTCTGTTTTGTAACAGCTTTAAGGTTAGATGAAGACTAAACCTACAATTGGATTTCTAAGGTCTTTAGACCCCCTCAAATGTTCCTTGTTTTTATCATATTTTTTGATAAAATCAAGTTTATTATTTGGTCATGTTAAATTCTATTTTGCTTTAAAAAAGTTTAATAGCTATGCATCTACAACTGGAGATAGTTTGTTCCCTGAATCTGTTGCTATATAATTGTTCTGTCTGATTTTTCAGAACTTAATTTGTGATCAATTAATGTTTCTTAGGGCATTCTTCACTTAGAATTTACTGAATAAAATTTCTATTTACACACTTCAATAATGTTTCTATAAGCTTGATAAAATTTCTGCTTAGAGAAAATTAACTTTCTATCATCTTTAATTTCTTTTATCAATTCTTACAACTGATATTGTGTTCAACTAGCTTTCCTGAACACTGTCTTACATAAGACAAATTATTAGTCGAATAAATGTTATAACAATAGAAATTTTGTAAAAAATTTATACAAAACATTCATTTAAAAGATTTTTTTTTTTTTACATGGACATTAAGTGGCTATTCAGTTTTTTTTAAATATTTTTTATATAATAAACTGATCCCTGACTTTTATCTCTTTAATGTACAAATCAGACAAAAATAAGGGTAGTCCAAAAAAAAAAAAGTTACATGGTATTTTTTTTTAGAAATTGGGCACTGACATAATGTGCACTAATTTTTATTTCTACTATTGTTTTTCCTGATATCTATCTTACATTTGCAGTCATGTCAAAATTTTTATACCGTCCATTTTGTCCCAGTCTATTATGTTGTCATATATGGACACCCTCTTCACACTCCTTTCACTTAACGCTGTTTTTTTTATGTAAGAATTTATGCTTTAAACATTTACCAGATATTTATGTTTTTATGCCATTGCCGTCAAAAATGAAATAGCAACATTTTCAGTTCCTCTTTTGTCTGACAACATTTTGTTTTTAAGTTTCTATGGGCACTTTAATCATCCAGGCATATTTTTTATATTGAAAATGTCAATTAAAACCCATGGTCAGCCCTTTTTAATACTCTTGAAATACATCATTTGACCCAGGGTGACTATATATTGCATGTGTTTATTGTCAGGATTCTTATTTTATTTCATTTTATATTTATGTCTTTAATTCATATTATTTATCATTCAACCGGTTGGAACTTGAATAATACAAAATTTTTATTGCGGGGATGGGTGAGAGAAAACCCCGATACCACCTGTTATATTGTAGACATAAAAGATGTGATCAGATCCAGATATATTGTCATAGTAATTGATCCTCAATAATCAGACTACTTTTTTAGATGAATTAGAAAAAAGAAAGTGTCAAAAAATAAAAAAGATAATCTTCATTTTAAATTTTCAATCGATTTTGTAAGGAAATATTAATTTTGATTGAGGTTTAGAGAACCAGAAAATGACTCTTGCAAACTATAAGGGGGAAAATTTTTCATTTAACACACTTGTAATCTCAATAATTGATTCAATGGTTTCATTTCCTTTTTTTCTTTAATATTACCATGAAGTCTATACATTTTACAATTTATAGAGTTAATGATTAAATAGTAAAATAGTTATAAACAATGACATTAATCCTAACCCTAAAATAGAATCAAATGTAACAAACCGTGCAAAAAAAATAAAAGGAAAAAGGAAAAACACAAAAAAATAACAGAATAAATGTTTTGAATAAAAAAGATAATAATAATAATGTAAATAGTTGCCATAATAAAACAATTTTAAAAAAATGAATCTATTTTTTAAAAAAACCCAAAAAACTTGAAACTATTGAAAAAAAAATTATTTAAAATATTATATTTACTTGGTGAGCACCAACCCAAGTTTAGCACAAGGCCAGTTTTACGTGCTCTTACCCGGGCTTTTTATATTTGGTGTTACCCTTCACCTAGAGGTAACGAGCCCCATCTGCCCGATTATTTAAAATATACTTGATTGTTTAATATACCTATTGATTTATGATTCACAAAATATTCATTTAGACAACAAGAGTTAACTATTAAAGTTTTGTCATAATGTGAATTCAGCACCAGCCATGCTATTTACTCATTTAAAAGAACCTCTTTCAAATATTAATCATTTAGTAAACATGATTGTTTTTGCTTGAAAAACTAGAAGAGCGCTTTATTACCAGACATTGCCTTTAGAAACCCTGGCAACGCTGGGTCAAGGGCAGCTAGTATGTAGCTATATATATATATATATATATATATATGTTAAAGACAGAAACTTACATACATACAAGATTGATATTTGTTTACTCTTTTTCCTATATCCCACTTAGATAAAATCCTTCTTCAGAGAATAATTGTCTTCAATGAATTTAATATAGTGATTTAAAGGATGATTTACAAATTATCTGTTCCCCCTTAGAATTAGAAACTAACCATTTTTCTCTTTGTATTTTGTTTTTTATTTTCTATTTCAGATTTAAATTATTCTATTGAACTATTTTTTATGTCTAAATAAGATTTAAGGCGATTTTCTCTAAGAATATGCAAAAAATATAAACCCCTGAATGTCAAATAGTTTTTGATTTTGTGATAAAAACTTTCTCCCCAAATAAAAGTAGGTGTCATCTTGGATTATAAGTACTTTAAAAGTATGAGAACCTAGATTAAATTTATAATTCCTAATGCAATTTATGGTGAAATCCTTCAGAATTATGTTATTTTAGTTTTATTTTTTCCTCCACACTAATTTCTCCCAAATTTTAAATGTTCCCTAATAAATACCTGTTAAAACTAAACTAAAATTTGCTTAATTTTCTTATATATTTTTTTCCTCCACCGTAAATTTTTTATATTTTATTCCTCATATTTAATACCATTTTTAGTAATTTTATAATTTCATATTTATGGAATCCTGTAGATCATTTAAAAAAAACTCTTTAAAACTTTCTTCCATAAAATTTTGAATTAAGGCATGAAAATAAATTTTTAGATTTTTACTTATCAATAATAATAATAATAATAATGTTAAACTTTTCTAAAAAAATTGATACAAAAGTGATTTTCCCTGGTGACAATTTATTAATGCATTCTATTTTACTATTTCTGCAATTGCTTTTTGGTTTGTGTATGAGCAATTGCATTGCTATTCCAGGAATTAGGAAAGATACAGGGAGGGGGGTATTACTGCAAGGAAAATTAAAATCAATATAATATATTGCTTCTGATTGAAAGCATCTTTTTCAGTTTCTGTTGGCAATATTCATGACTTTACTGCTGGTTATCAACTTGATTTTATTGATTACTAAATTTGTCATCAATATTTAACGTTTTAACTTGACATAATTAAAAATAAAATATAACGAGGAACATTTTTTGTTTTATTTTACATGTTTATCTACAATAAATGAAATATTTTTTTTATTGAGATTGAATATTATTTAATTCTAAAGGCATCTTTTTGATGTTCTTATTTAATCTATTTAAAAATATTTTTGTATGCCCCAAGTATTATTAGAATAAATAAATTATCCAATTGATGTTTAATTGCTTTAGATATTGTGATATATCATTGTTTAAATATATTTGAATCCAAATAACCTGCCATTAATGTAGTTATTGTATGTCTAAGGTAACTAATAATTTGTGGATTAGATGCAATCCCCATAAGTGCATACAAATTGGTGGTAGCTAACATTTTTTGTAAAATATGTTGTTGAGTTGAAATTTTGTTATTGTTTTAGGACTTAGATGTTTAGAATTTTTATGATAAATTATAAAATTGTTAAATTATTAAAATATTAAATTGTTTATTTGATTAGTGATATATATTGTAAAAGAATATTTGTAATGTTATATTCATTTTTTTCTGTAATTGTTGAGTAATTACAATGTAACATTTAATTCATTTTTCTCTTAAATAAATTTTTTTGTTACACTGGACACATTTCTTTCATAGTTTTTATAATAATTTTGCCTAATTCTTGAGACAATTGCCTCCCCCCTTAAATCAGTGGGTTTTTAAACTTTTTTGCCAGTGCCACCTTCACCGTTGGATGAAAATGCCAATGACCCCCTCTTCCAACAAACGCCATAACTAGGTACATCTAGGAGAATATACAGTAGAAAATATACAGACGTTTGCGTCTAGTCGCAGCAACTGGGAAACGCTTAATTAAATCGTCCCATTTTTCTAGCCTTTCTACTAAAACCAATTGAACATTTTACTTAATTGGTCTAAGGCTCCCTTCAGATTTTAATGTCCCCTTATCCTTATACTTACTCGCCAGCGCCTCCCTGAAAGTTTATAATGTGGTACCACCCACTTTGAAAACCACTAAATCATACCTTACAAAAATCTCACTTTTGGTCAATTTGTCTCTCAGTTTTCATTTATATAGCATAATTTTTTAAAGCTGTCCCCAAAATGTTATAATGTATTATTCAAGTTCCAACCAGTTGAATGATTATGTTCACTTTCAGTTTATATCCTTGATCAGAAATGAAATTTCTTTACTATTACTAAAAATTATAAAATATTCTGAATTATAGTTTATACTTAATGTAGATTGTCTTTCAATTTAAATTATTTTATTGGTAAGTTCAATTGTGCGAGTGAAAATATAAAAACAAAAATGTAAAAAAAAAAGTTTTGTGTTACATCTGATTTATACTTTATGATTGATCAGTGATGTATGGTTATTAAAATAATTTTAGTAATAATACATTTTTGTACTGTGCAATTAACTGATATTTCTCCATTATCTAATTTTGAAGAAATGGGTTTTATTTATTAAAATATTGATCACATTTTTTTTAAATCTTTTCCAAATATATATTTACCTTATTACTAATGTCAATTTAATTTTTTCTACTTTCAGCTCTAAAGGCTTAATGTAATGGATGCACTGAAGTTTTTATCCGAACTTTAAAAAATAGGCCAGGAAAGATTTGTCGAAGAAATTTCAACAAAAGTTAGTGGTTGGCCACCCCTACTACCATTCAAATAATCCTATTTTCACTGGACACACATTGTTAAAACTAATGGTATCTGCATTGTGATAAAAATCTTCATTCAGCTTATCACTAGTGTCTCTAACAAACACCTGTATACATGCCAAACTTACAGCCTAAAGGCCTAATATTAACCCCTGCTCAATGGCCCATCAGGGTATTTTCCCATTCCAAAAATTGCCTGATATCTGTAAGTTCAAAATCTTTTCCTATTTAAATGTGGTGGAAAAAGGACATGCATCTATGGTGTGTCGTCAATGGAATGTCATGATGAAATCTCCATACAATTGGGAAGTGATTGATCTAACTACAGATTTTAACATGTCTTGTCTACCTTCAGCTGAACACCAGTCAAAAGAATCTGGTTGTAATAACTGTTATTGTAAACGTGTTAACAATTTTCTTCTATATTTGTCAAACATTCGACCAGTTCTAAAGCGGATAGATTTCTGCTTTGACATAGATGATTATGAAAACCGTTACTTAGATAATGTGAAATTAATGCTACAAAAGTCCAATTGCAGAAATCTGCATTATATAAGGGTTAACTGGAAGGACTTACAGGATCTGTGGCCTGATCCGCTGAACCCTATCGATAAAGACAGATTGTACAGCATTAGATTAAAACAACGACGTTTCACCTACTTTTTAGATGACTTGACATCTATTGCTCCTTCATTAACTACTCTTCAATTACCATTTGATTGGAATCAAAGAGGTGTTGAATGTCTCACCAGACTGAAAAATCTGCAATCTCTTCTTCTGAAGCATTTGTGTGTAAACTCTCTTGAACAAAGTCCTGTCGATCACGTCCTTTCATCTCTGTCCTCTCTCAAATGGCTCTACTTAGAAGTACGGCTACTTAGCGGTGATGGCTTGATTCCGTTTACTCTTAAATCTTCATCACTTGAGTACTTAGACATCTCTGAAAGTCATGGAATTTACCTTTCTCATTTAGATATGCCACGTTTAAAAAGGGTTCGCATTTCACGGCACTTACTGCTGATGCCCCTGAAAAGATATAACCTCTATAACTTGCCCTGTTTACATCGAGTGTTCTCCGAGGGTGCACCAAATCTTTTGAAAATAAACGATCACTACTTACTGGAGAACTGGCGCCATGACATCTATCCAACTTTAGAAGAGGTACTCAAAGTTATTTGTTCATGCAAATGGCATGCTGATGATTTTTGCTGAAATACTCAATGTGAGATTGAATGACTTGTGTGTGAATGAACTTGAATTATGGATGAAGTATAAAAGAAAAACACTTTAACAATCTATTATCAATCATTTAATTATTGAAAATCATTTTTTTGTTACCTTTTTTTTTTTAATTGATGTCTAATTGAGGTATATGTGTGTGGGTATGAAATAAGGTATGTGTTTTTATAACACAGCAGTCAAATTTTAAGCTGTCATACAGATATATAAAATCAATATATAAATTTTATGTATACACCTTATTTTTTTTTAATTGAAATAGATTATTTTGTTTGTGCCAGCAAACTGCAAATCTTATTTTGCCAGTTTATTTTTTTTATCTGCTAAAGCATAATGAAAGAACATGAAATAAGTAACATCAGAAATATTAGGAAAATATTTTTATTAATAATTAGTAACTAGTTTCCCCTTTGCATAAAGAACAAGACTTTTATAGTTGTACTTCCAACAGTCTGTTATCATGAATAACCATTCATTTATATAGATAAGTATATATTTGAAGGTAGACTCAATTAAATAGGTTTTATATAAATAAAAATTTTTATAAAAATAATGTTGAATAATTATTGTATTAAAAAAATGGAAATGAAACAAAATTTTCATACATTTTTATTGATTTGAAGAAGAAAGAAAGAAAAGAACTTATTACACTGATTCAAAAACACTTACCCTTTCAAGCATTGGCAATGGCTAACATTGGTTAACTTCATTGATAAGAAGAAAATTGGTATCTTTATGTCATATTGATATAACCAAAAATTCATAATACAAATCCAATATAAGTTGTAGACTTACAGTGAAAACACGGATACCAAGAACATCTATGAAACTGTTTTTTTTTGTTGTTTTTGTTATTGTCTTTTTAACCAAAAAATTCTTTGTATTTCATAAAAAATTTTTAAAACAAATAATCAAAATTAGTTAAATAATAATTTCCTATTTTTGAAAGATAAATTTCTAGCAAATTATTAGTATTAAGTCTTTATTAAATATTTTTATTATTCATTTTCATAACTTAATTTAGAAAAAAAAAAGTATAAACTGGTAAACTGAGGCGTGGTCATTCTTATTTTGCTGGAATTAGCAAAATAGTTTTTATCTTTTTTTTTTCCTTGGGGGTGCGGGTAAATATATATTAATCTACATTTACACTCAAAATCTATAAGGAATGTAGAGACTGCAAAACTGTAAATGTGTCTTTCGTATGGCCAGTTTTAAATGAATGTATCCTTTTGGATAATTTTTTATAAATGCATTTAATGCACACGTGCATTCATGTTTGTACACCCTATATAAACACTGGACTTGTTACATATTTCATGCATATACTTATAAGTAAAAACCTTTTTTTTTTTAAATTGGTTAGTACTTTGTCTTTTCTACACTTTCAAATGTTGAAAAAAAAATTGTACCATCTACATATTTTTTTGAAGCCAGTTGTTAGATATTGCAGTGTCCTATTTTGGAATTGTAATATTTGAGTTCAAATCCCAGTGAGTCCATTTTGAACTCATACCTAGGGAAAGGTGAAAATTTCTTTTTATTCTATCTTTGGGTAAGTAGCACTGTTACTGTTCTTCTAACAATTATTTTACAAAAAAAAATTTGTTTAGAAAAATGGTTCTCATCATTAAAATGATTTTATAAGTTGATAGAGCATAAAGTTATCTAACCTAATCTATTATATATTGATTCTATTCTAAATTGACTAAGGGTTGCACTTTTACAACTTCCTCCCTATCTGCCTGACACTTTTTTTCATTTTTTATAAATTGTTTGATTTTTTAAAATTTCTCTTAATTTTTAATTTCTTCATTCCTTGCCCATCCCAGACTTCACAACTACATATGGGTCATTCCATATCAAATCATCCAGAAAAAAAGATCTTCGACACCCTTGCGTCTCACTTTTTTTTCAAATTCCCACCATATGTTGGTATCATAGAAACTAGAAAATCCTGAAAATTTTAGCCTCTAACTCTAAGCGGTTCCGGAAATAT
>JAUZSX010289574.1:0-14370 GCA_034780655.1 Idiosepius hallami
GCAGAAAAGCTAGTATTCAAATTTGTTCTATGAGGATCGTTCCAAAAATAATGCCACTTTTTATTTTTTTTAAATTAAAGAGCTATGGAGTGACCTTTTGTACTACAGAATTTATTTTTCTATTTAGTCACTAACATTCTCAATGCACTTTTGACAGCAATCAACAAGGGAGTCTATTTCTAAATATGAAGCGCCGTTTGTTACAACTGTCTTCACACTGAAATTAACAAACCCATATCAACTGCTTAAAATACTTCAATGGTTAATGTTGATTGGCTCAACTTTTTTTTATCTGTATGAGGGAATTTAAAGACACACCTCTGTTCCTGACAAATCCTCGATAAAGGTTGCTTTCTTGAAAGTCTCACACCCTCAATATCTACAACAGAGAGGAGAAACTTTCAGGTGATGAACCCATTAGTTCAGTCACCATGATAATGTAATTTGCAATTTCTCTGATCCATTTGGGCATAATTAAAAAAAGTAAATATGAGACATTAGTTTTGGAACAACCTTTTAGAACATTTCAGCATATTGTAATAATGGATGAGTTTAAGACATTTAAGAATTAATACAAATAAATTCCAGCCTTAATGTATTTCATTAAACTCAGTCACCATGGCAAGTGAATGAAACTATCAATTTTTTTTTGCAGACTGTTGTCCTTATCTTAGTTGTTTTTTACTACATTTCACCAACTTATCAGTCAGCCCTCAAGTTAAAAACATAGGGAAAAGCAACAACTATGTAAGATGAGGTCAACAGTTGGTAAAAAGAAATCATTAATAGATTAAGAAGTTAATAATTCCTAAAATGAATGAAACTACTTTAGTCGTTCATAAATCAGATAAGTATTTACCTGGATGGTTTAGTATCTACGGTTTCCAAAAATGAAAGCAATTTAGAAAACTTAGACGGATTGGTTCTACTGTTTGAGTAAGCATTGTAGATATTTTCCCATTTCTTCTTGGCCCTTTCACCTGATAACAACAAAAAAAAAGAAAAAAAAATTATTATTAATCAACAGATCTTTAAAAGAAAAGGTAGACCACGATTACAAATTAAAATGTAATGTAAAGCTCTATGCTTGAATCCAAAATTATTACCCAATCAGAGAATTAAAAAAAATGGGTAAAAGATATTTTAAAATAAAAGTCAAGATGGTTTAGCATAGAAAAACTCACAAATATGAAACTTTTAACACAGTATTATGAGATTTTTTTTTATACACATCCAAAAATTAAATAAATAAAACTATTTCTTTTGTTAAAAGAGAATTGAGACCTCCACAACATTTTCAAACAGGAATTTATTTCAGCTGATAAAATAAGGAGTTTTACTCATTTAGAAAAAAAAAAGTCTTGATGTTTTAATGGGAAAAAAATTGAACAGTTTTGATCCTAAAGAAATAAATTTTTCATCAATTAAAAAAAAAATTGAATATATTCTCAGTTTTGATCCTAAAGAAATAAATTTTTCATTTAAAAAAAAAAAAATTGAATATATTCTCAGTTTTGATCCTAAAGAAATAAATTTTTCATCAATTAAAAAAAAAATTTCACCAATCAATGCACCACAAGTGATTATTTTCATTGTGTCAACTATATGCCTACTAACTACTAAATGTTATTGTTTTTAAAAACACCAAAAAGAATGAATTAAGCAAAGATAAATTACATTAATTATGGCATAGCAACTCATACGGCCATTTAACCCTTTAAACCCTAAAGAATCAATATATTGGCCCTGGCGACTCATGGCAAAAGACACACACAACGATATTTTAACATTTACCTTTGGACCCTGACTTGGCAATATTACCAAGTAGTCACTCAGAGCCGTTCTCTTAAAGAACCATATTAGGGTCGAAATGTCAGTGTGTCTTTTTTTGCCTTTGGCTACTAAGGCCGATATATTGGTCCTGTTGGGTTCGAAAGGCTTAATGCTAAGAACAATTAACTTTAACAATTTGAAAAGGTCATATTGAGTCCAAGTGCTTAGAGTTGACAAAATCTTGTAGACTAACCATTTCACATGTTAAACAAATAACATTAAGCAAATTTTGATAAATTTCAAAGATTGTTGAAATGGTTTGTATCAGTAGAATTTCAAAATGTTTGTGTCTAAATCTAATAAATCAGTCACCCACCATTTAGGTGGAGCATTGGCAAAAGTTTGGACTAAGGACTCGTATTATGCGAGTTCAAATCCCAGTCGAAACCATGTCATCTACCTTTAACTGCCTCGGGGAGATGGGGCTTGTTAACTTGGGAAAGTAGCTCAGCAAGATGAAAGGCAACACTGATTACAAAAAGTTGTTACTGCAAAAAGAGATGAGAACTGACTCCAAACCCTACTGCTGCCTTACAGTCTTCCTTTTGAAAGAGGCTGCACAGGACAAACCACCCTGCCAGTTGAATACAATTAAGAGTTTTGAAATTCACTCAAAGAGTCGACTATGCCAGAGCAAGAAAACTAAACGAAAAAAATAATAAATCATCTAGGGGTAATGCTTGCTCTCTGTGTGTGTGTGGTGTCTGTGTGATATGATGTGTCTGCTGTTAGCCAATATGAAAAAAAAAAAAAAAAGGTCTAATATTCCCAGACATACGCGACCTATCAACCCTCTTGTGCTTACAAAACATGAAAAATAATCATTTAAGGCTCCCTGCACAATAAAACTGTACAGACATTTCATCACCTAAAATTTATTCACCCGACCGTTAATCACGAACATGAAATCACAAGAGATTACTTAAAATTTTAATCATGCTCTTACTTATCAAAATTATCTAGTCACTCACACTCCACTCATCATTATATTAGAGAAACTGTTAAAGCCAAAATATTGGTGTGTCTTCTTTTGTCTTATGTGGCCAGTGCCAATATATCGGCTTCCTAGGGTCCAAAGATTTAAGGAGGGAAAAAAGGGGGAGATGTAAAAACATCATAAAGTCTTTGCTTATGTATATAATGATGCCTCACAAATACACCAAAATCTCACTCTACGCCAAAAATAAATAAAAGAAATTATATAAATTTATTCTTTATTGCAATTTTTAAAAAATAAATCATCAGAAATTAACAAACCCTTTTTCTAATTTCTTATTAAAAGATTGTCTCATGAATAGAATCTAGCATCAGCATTTATGTTTTTTTAAATTATTAGTTTTATACATTATAGTTTAAAATTAAAAGTGGTTAAAAGCAATTGGGTTCGTCTATTTGGTGATAGAGCTAGTGATGAAATAAATGTGGTAGTGGATGAATAAGTCTCTCCACGTGATTAATTGTTTAGCGGTTAAATCTCCGTGATTTACAGTCGCGTGATGAAGTGAGTAAGACAGTCGCGTGATGAAGTGTAAGTGAGTAAGCAAAAAAATCCCGAGAAGAAACAAAAAAAACAAGGTTTTCAACAGACAGAGATTAGGTTTTTAAATCAACTTTTCGAAATAAAAAGATTTTTTTTAATGATTAAAATTTCTATTCAAATAGATTTTATGGTTAATCTTCTAGTTCAGCGTTGTGTTGTGACTTCGTAAATGATAAGCAGTTTTTTTTTTAGTTTCATAAAAATCAGTGGTGTTATAATTTTTAACGAATTCTGTTTAAAAATCTACCAAAAATCAGTTAATAATCTAAACAATATGAACGGTGTATTTTTTTCTTTCCTAATCGATATAATATATTTTTGTTTTTCTACAATGTTCAGTGGTTGGTTGGCAGTCACCCTCACCCAAAACAAGTATACGGACGAAAAATATAAATATTTATGAAAAAAAAAAAAAAAAGCTCACATACAATAAAGTTTAGTCTTCACTTAATAACTGGGAAAATTTTCATAATTTCCAGAATTTTAGTAGCCGTTTAGAAAAATAATAAAACCAAACCATACAGAGTTAAACAAAATAAATTCACTTTACAGCGTCCACAAACTCACAACAACGCTAGATTTTTTTTACCGATTTTAAGGTTTATTTGTTAAGTCGTCCTTAATTTTTTAATGAACTTTTAATAAAAAAATAAAAAAAGCCGTTGTAGCGTGTTTTTTTTTTAACTAAAAAAACATATTTAAGCTTGGTAAAGTTAAAATATTATTTAAAAAACAATTTTTTTCTTACCTAATTATTTAATTTTCCTTTAAAAAAAAAATGAATATTTTGATACTGAAACAAAGTCTAGATTGATAGTAGTAGTAGTAGTAATAGTACAAATTAAAAAAAGTAAATTCTATAAGTTTTTAAGAAAAAAAAAAAAAAAGATATTCGATAAATTTGAGCAAAAATATCGGTCAAAACCAGAAAATAAAAATATTTTTATAGAATTTAGTCGCAGTTATAGTCAAGGGTATAAAAAAATAGAATTAGAGAGCAATAAAATATTTAGAATTAAATGGCCGCCATCACTAATAATAATAATAATAAATCCCACTGCAAGGAAAATTTAATCTTCTTTTAACCACAAAAAAACTACACATTTTATTATTATTTAAAAAAGAAATTTCTTTTTCTTACAAATCAGAATGTTTTAAAAATCAATATCAAGTAAAAGTAATTCTAAAAAAACTTTTTTTAATCGGTAATTCTTCATGTATTTGAATGGTGTTTTGTTCAACACAAAAACACACACTCCAACAACACTGTTGTTCGAATGTGTGTGTGTGTGTGATGTCGAAGGTGTTAGTTGTGTACAGACATTTCATCACCTAATATTTATATCACTGACAGTTAATCACCGACATATAATCACTAAATATTATTCAATTTGATCGTATGAGACATTTAATCACTAAAAATAAAGACGTTTAATCACTTAAAAAAAAAAAAATATGGATAAAAGAAAAAAAAAAAAATACCACTCAAATACTTGCCTAAACCTAACCGATCACTGCCTGAACCAGAGTCAAAATTTTTGTCTTGGAGATCTTCCTGAAATTGGTCTGGTGGAACTGGAAATGTGCCGAAAGTCATATCTGTTGAAAAGGGAGGCATATTTGCCTCCCAGTAGCTTTGTAGCTTCTGTCGCTTTCTATTTAAAGCCCGTTTTAGAGTTTGTTTTCCAGGTAATGCCATTATTACGTCTGGTTCAAGTTGGTTAACAACAGAGGCAATGACTGCACTTGGAGTTGCCGACAGGTCAAACATTTTATCTTTCATTTCAATAACGGCCTGGCGCGCCAAAATATCTTGTTTGGTGCTAGAATGGTTATGCACGGGCTCAGTTTTGCTTACTACCTCATCGTTTTTGGTAGTTAACCGGGCTTGACATTTGGCACTCTGGTAATGCTTGCATCGCCACTGAACGTTCCCACTTGCATATTTTCGATGTTCAACAAATTCATATTGTTTGTGAATTACCGAAAGTTTTCCTTTGGATGTAACTCCAAAACTAACTTTGGCTCCGGCGCCGGCGGCGGGTTCTTCTTCGCTCATTTTGGATTGTTTACTTCTTCGGTTTAATTCAAATGGTAATAAAATCCACCTATTTGTAGATATAGAATTTTAGAACAGCTTTAGGCACCGGCAACATAGACACTCCTTTTTAAGACAGTTTATGTAGTGATTAAATGTACACGTGCTTATATGTCTACGTGATTATCTGTGAGTGGTGGCGCAGCTAAACAAGGGCGATAACTCAATACAAAAAGTTATTAAAAAATCAAGGAAGAGAGGCAAAAAAAAAAAGAAATAAAAAATCGATACGGAACAACGGAAAAAAAAATGAATTAGAAAAGTAACAAAGTCTTGTGAAAAAGTATTTTTTTTAATTATTAAAAAATGTTTGATAGTACATTTTCATCAATAGTTCTTTCATAATAAGATGTAATTTAAACTAAAAAAAAATGTGATATGAAAATTGAATAAGAAAAAAAAATAAATAATAACTGGTCCCTACAGCAACTTTATTTAAAAAAAAGAAAATACAAGACATTTTATTTTCTTAAAATCAAAAAGTTAATAAAAAAATTTACTTAAACGTAAATTTTACGTAAAATTAAAAAGATTTGTAAATCAAAAATAAATTAGAATGTACAAAACTTATAATAATCATAGGAAAGAATTGATTTTAATAAGAAATGAAAACTTTACTTTTCTCTTAAAATGTAAATGTGAAAAGAAGGTCGAGACTATTTATTCCTTTAAACAGAAACAACAACAACACTCTTCCCCGAATATTTGTTTGGTGATAGCATGAAAGTGATGAAATGTGAGAGTGATGAATGAGTCTGTCTGTCCACGTGATTCATTGTTTAGCGGTTAAATGTCCTTGATTTACAGTCGCGTGATGATGATGATGTGAGTAAGCAAAAAAAAAAAAACTGAATAAAGGTTTTCAGCAGAAAGAATTTCGGTTTTAAAGCATCTTTTCGAAATAAAAAGATTTTTTGTTGCTTTTTTTTTTAATGATTACAATACAACCTTTATTCAAATAGATTTTAAGGTTAATCTTCTAGTTTAGCGTTGTGATTTAATGCTAAACAGTTTTTTTTTCATTATTCGACTAACCTCAACACAATATTGGAAATAAAAAATATATTGACATTTTTCGATATTTTTTGTAGGCAATCTCCCAAAATGGGTCCATTAATTTATCGGGTACACGGTGTAAGTGCGCTTACACTAAGATGCACTTACACCGTGTAGAATCTGTTTCACTTTAGTTACGAGGGAATTTTGAATTAAATAAAATAAACGAACAGACATAATTAATTTGAAAACAATGAATAAATTTATTTAACAGAACTAATTATGAAAATAACAGGAAGTAATTTTGAAAATAATTGTATTATTATGAAAATAATAATGAAAATTACAGAAATATGGTTTTAAAAAAAGTTTGAACATTTTTAAAAATAATGTTTAACGTTTTTTTTTTTATTTGACTGATTAAAGTTTAAGGGTTAGAGTTTAGGGTTCCTAACCCTAATCCTCTGTCAGCACGTAATTCTGGTTGATGATTTCAGTTTTCATATTTTAAAATAGGAATAATTAAACAAAAACAGTATAAAAATAAAAAAAAATATACAGATAAAAAAAAAATAATTATTATTCAATATAAAAAAATATTTTATAATATTGTATTCGTAGCAAACGTAACTTTATCCAGTCGTAATTAAAAAGTGAAAGTAATTAACTAATTCTACACGGTGTACCACCAAGTAATCGATAGATTAATGCCCTCTTTCTGAGAGATTGCCGGCAGCTTCTGAAAAACCACCAAAAAATAAAGTGATGTAAGGAAAAAAATGTTTATTTATATAAGCAAAAATAATAATACCACTACTCAAATACTTGCCTAAATCTAACCGATCATCACTGCCTGAACCTGAATCAAAATGTTTGTCTGGGAGATCTTCCTGAAATTGGTCTGGTGAAACTGGAAAGGTGACGGAAGTCTTATCTGTTGAAAAGGGAGGCATATTTGCCTCCCAGTAGCTTTGTAGCTTCTGTCGCTCTCGATTTAAAGTCCGTTTCAGCTTTTGTTTGCCCGGTAATGCCATTATTACGTCTGGTTCAAGGCGTTTAACAACTGAATCAATGACTGCACTTGGAGTTGCCGAGATTTCAAACATTTTATCTTTCATTTCAAAAACGGCCTGGCGCGCCAAAATATCTTGTTTGCTACCAGAATGGTTATGCTCGGGTTCGGATTTACTTACTACCTCATCGTTTTTGGTAGTCAACCTGGCTTGACATTTGGTACTATGGTAATAATGCTTACATCGCCACTGAATGTTCCCATTCGCATATCTTCGATGTACAGTAAATTCATCTTGTTTGTAAATTACCGAAAGTTTTCCTTTCGATGTAACTCCAAAACTAACTTTGGCTCCGCTCATTTTAGGTTGTTTTTAATGTTTTTGTTTACTTCTTCGGTCTAATTTAAATGCTAATAAAAATCCACCTGCTTTTAGTTATAGAATTTTAAAATAGCTTTAAGCACCGGCAACATAGACACTCCTTTTTAAGACAGTTTAGGTAGTGATTAAATGTACACGTGCTTATATGTCTACGTGATTATCTGTTAGTGGTAGGCGCAGATAAACAAGGGCGAGAACTCAATACAAAAAAGTGTTAAAATAATCAAGGAAGAGAAGCCAAAAAATAATATATATACTTGGTGAGCAGCAAAAAATAAAAAATGTAATACGGTACAACGGAAAAAAGAATTAGAAAAGTAACAAAAAGTCTTAGGAATTAACTTTATTTGGACTTTTGTCCTCATCTTAGTAGGTTGTTTGATGTTTCTAAAGTACGTTTCGGCCTAGTGTTACCTCACCGTCTTCAGGTGTTTTTTTAACCGTAACCTCGGATAGGGGTATGCTCAGTGGGCCTTGTCACCTTATAATCCTCAGTAATCACTGCATCTGAGATTACGGTTAAAACACCTGAACGGCATGAGGTAACACTACGAAACGTAGTGTAGAAACATAAAAAAAAACTATTAAGATGAGGACAAAAGTCCGAATAATAAAGTTAATTCCTAATTACGAAGCCTCATCTCAAAATAAACTATAAAAAAAATCTTGTGTAAAGTATTTAAAAAAATTATTAAAAATTGGTTTGATAATACATTTTAATCAATGGTTCTTTTTAGAATAAGATTTAATTTAAGCTAAAAAATCTGATATGAAGAAAATAATTTAACAGAAAAACAAACAAACGTTTTTTGCATTTTGTGGTGAGTGGTGCTGGTGCTCCTGCTCCATCCCAACAAAATAACCGATACCACACACACCACACATAAGGAAGGAATGAATGAAAAGATAAAATGACAAATAAAAAAAGATAGCAAAATATCGAATAAAAAAAGATATAACAAGGTTTCAACAACTGTTTTAAAACATCTTTACATAAAAATGAACAGTGAAAAATGTTCTTTTCTTTTAAATAGAGTTTAAGGTTTACCTGGTCAATGAATGAATTGGTAGATTTTAGAGCAGTCAGTCCTTTAAGTAATAGAAATAGAAAATATAATATTTAATAGAAAAAAAAACCGTTATCATAAACGCCGTTCTAGCGTTTTTCTTTTCTTTTAAACCTTAGAACCCTGACTTTTCAAAATTACCAACAAGTCATTCAGATGTGTTCACGAGTCACGACTATGTTAGGGAGAAAATATCAGAGGGCCTGTTTTTGCGTTAAGTCACCAGGGCCGATTTATAGTCCCTGTGGGATCGAAAAGGTTTAAAAAAGGAAAAATATATATCTAAGGTGGAAAAATTATTCAAAATCATGAAAAAAATAATTTTTTTTTAGATATTTAAATTTTCTTTTAAATGAACACTTTAAGGCCGTTCCTTGATTTCAAAGTGCGATTTTCTTTGGTAGGGGTGGCCGTTTACATCGACCGTGCCGTGCGTGCTCTCTCGTAAAATTTTTTTTTAGTAAAATATTTTTATTCAATGCTTTTATTTTTATTTGTACAAAATAAATATTAGGGAGTTGGGATAAAGGAATACGAAAAGCTAAATGCTTAGTTTCTTTTTTTTAAGGGGGAAATTAAATATTTCGATAAAAACCTTCTTGTCAACAAACGAATCATTGCTTTTTCGGAATCCTTGTGGGATGAGGCTTCTTGAAAATTTCTACAACGGACTGTTGTCCTCAATGATAAGGATGAGGAAAACAGTCCGAATAATAGTTGTACAAACGAATCATTTGTCACTAAAACAAAAAAAAACAAAAAAAAACACACATGTACGTCGTTAAGTCATGGATCTTGTTTAGTGACATTTCATCACCAAACATTCGACACAGAAACATTGGTTGCAAGGACTTTCCATCATTCGACGTTTTATCACCGACCATTAATCACTAGACTTTTAATCACATGGACACTTAATCACTTCGAAACATTTTAATCACTTGGGTATTTTGTTTAAGCGGTGTTTCCGGTGTTATGTTAAATTTGACAATTTTGCGGTTATTTCATTTTTAAGAGAGATTTTTTACATTATCACTTGGGCAGTCCTTTACAACTATCCGTACCTTTCGAAAACAGGGACCATAAATCTATCGGCAACACTTTTGAAAGTTGATCGTCAAATTGCTTTCACTTTTAAATTGCACTAATAACAGGTAATTTGACGGTGAACTCGCAAAAGTATCGCCGATAGATTCCGAAAGGTACGTATAGTTGTAAAGGACTGCCTATATTAGAGCAATATATCAGGGTCAAAATATTGGTGTATCTTCTTTGGCCTTATGTTTTTAGGGCTGATATATCGGCCTATTAGGGTCCAAAGGTTTAAGGGGATTTAAAGAATTGTATATTCAAGTAAAAATAACACAAAGATAAACTTTCATTTGAGTTTATGCAATATCAAATCTGATAAGAAGATCTTAGAGCTATTGTTTTTTTTTTCTTTGGGGGGGGGGCGATTGGGATATTCTATTTTCATTCCAAAGGATAAAAGATTTATAACTGCCGCAGTCAATAAGTGTATTAATATAGATATTTTAATAATATTTTCTTCTCTAAATGAATGTTGGAAAAGAGTTCAAAACAAAGAAGTGTGTAGCAATTGTCATTTTAAGGGCAAAAAAGACATTTGCTTAAAAGAATGCCTTATTACTTAATCACGGCTCCCAAACATTAATTAATGCTACACCATAGTCCCTTGCTTTTTTGTGGGATGAGGAGAATCAATTATGTTTCCCTTATAATCAGAGCCACTCGCATCTGATGAAATCAAGGATGCATGACAGCCGTATCATCTCGCAAGCTGTCGGGATTTTTTTATTGTTTCGTCTAGGCTTACAAAGCTTTCTGAATACCATTGTTTCAAATTTGCCCATGGTCTAACCCCTGAAAAATCATTTTCAATCCTATTTTTTCAAAATCTGACATCAAACTTGACAAATAAAAAACGATCATTTTAAACTTCACAAAGTTCAAATTTGACGATGAAAACTCGATAATTAATAGGTTTAGTTTTTTCTCTTTCTTTTGGGTGCTTCGGACACCAGGATAATAATCCAGTCCTCTTCCATTAAACTGAGGAGGGTTGGGTGGAGAGCCAACCCTCTGAGATAGGGAAAGAGTGATCCAGCATATTATGCATATGCTACATAGGATATGAATTGAAAAAGCATGATTGGCATTGATTTTAGGGCTTACTTAGGAGTATGATTTTATTTAAATATGAGAAAGGTCTCTTTACGAATTTTTGAATTATTAAATACCAAATCACCTTAAATTAAACTAATTTATGACCAAGTATTATTTTTAACAATATGAAGGTTATTTAGAATTTTGTTATCATTATTGTTACATTTATGTTATTGGCAGTCGACGTGGCTCAGTGGATAGGCAATCGGACTTCGGGATCGTACTACACAGGTTCAAATCCAAGTTGTTCCATCTACGTGAACATGTCGACTAATACCCTTGGGACAGGTATAAAGCCCTATCCTCCCTCGATCTATTGGTTAAATAGTGTAAGACCTCAATGGCAGATGTGGCGGATGATGTTTACAATGACACAACGGCACTGAAAGTGGATGAAGGCTGCAACAGAGGATGGCCTCCAGTCGTCGTGGTTCTCTCCATGCCATTGGAAGCAGGTCTTCTTCTGCCAAGGGGCCGTGTGGTGATTGCAGGTGCGTCAGTCTCCCCACGTTAAAAGATTTCACACACAGGCATCCTCCCGAAAGGGTCCACAGAACCAAGACAGATGATTGTCATACTCGACCACGAGTGACCGCCAAGAAAAAGAACGTTATTGGCAATCTCCACTGTATATGTGTGTTTTTTCTATTTTTTTATCAAGACTAATCACAAAAAAAATCACACAAACAAAGAAATATTGCGTATATGACAATAAGGATGACAACGAACGCCAGAATAATCTAATGATATAAATGATGAAACCACATCTAAAAGTTCTGATTAATAATAAACTTTTTATGTGTAACATTAAAGAATTTTTTTTAAAAGTCCGATTAATTCTGATTACTAATCCGTGTCTCATAAATTCAGACAAAGAAAGAAACATTATGTAAACAACAAAAGAAAAAAAAATAAAACCAAATATATAAATAATTTGAATAATACTCAATATCAATCGAGGGATTTTAAAATTCTCTTTTTTGTCAGCGTCGCTTTAACTATCAACTGATAGTAATAGCCAAACCAGCATCCAGTTGTCAGACAAGAGTTGTAACCTAATATTGACCGAGTGCTCGCACTGTCACTATAAATCCCTCGTCTCTTTTACAACCAAGTGAAATACTGCCTATTTTTAACAAAGTTAACGCAGCCCTAATATAAATTATACGTTGTCCTTTTGAAAGCCCTCTATTCAAGAAACAGGCATTTCGTTACCGCTTTCATCTGTCTGGCTGTGACAAAGCAATATTTTTTGTTTCTGTAATCAGTGAACCAAGTTAAGCCCATATCACTACATTCATAAAACACTCTTTTCAATATTTTTGTTACTCACTTCATAAGAACTAAAAATGACAAAGCATGCAATTCGAGAACGTTCTTAGAGTATTTCTTTTAAGAATCAAAATATCGGTCAGCTAGCGAGTGGTAAAGTAAAAAAAAAATGGTCAATTGATATTTTTTGCTTTCATGAATAACAAAACCAAGCTTTCACTAAAACTTATATTCAAGACAGTAAAGAAAAAAAAAAGGATACATTATCATCATAATGTATTTCAGGGCTCTTTTTCATCTCTGCAAAAATGTTATCATAAAGTCTTCATATAATCAGTGAAGGCAAAATGTCTATTGTCTTCTTATGAAATAAAATCAATATTGCCATTAGAGTAATCTCAGTCAAAGAGTAGTAGTCTATTATGAAAGTCATTTACTAGAAAATTGACTTCTATCTCCTCCCAAAGGATATTACTAGTACTACTACTTCAATCACTAATACTAATATTAGCAATTGTGGAAATATTACAATTAAGTCTTTATAACTTTCTTGCACCGAGATTAAAAGTTCAAAGGATTTTTTTCACAGAGTCAATCTGTCTATAGTATTTCTGGAGACCAATCCTGCTATTATTATAATTATCATCATTTATTTCTCACACAAGTCGCATTCAGCGATTGCATGCTATTAGTAACCGGTGGCGTTTACTGGAGCCAGAGTGATAACAAGTCTTCTTGTGAAACTCCAGAAGGCTCAGCCCGTTCAAATCACAGTCTGTGTGATGCCACATGTTTCACGTGACTACTTCAAGCCCAAACACTTGCCACCAGTCCTGACTCTGCCAATGTCTGGTGTTATTTTCCTGGAGAAACAGTGACAATAAGTCTCCCCTGGTACTCTTTGCTCCTATTGTAGTCAGAGAATGAAAGTTCGCCGTCATGTAAGATCTATATGTTACAAACACCTACAGCCATAAGACCAACAAGTCGGAGAGATTACAAACAAAAAGATAAAACCAATCAGAAAATGTGCAATATGTTAATGGGAATTTACATTTAATGAAAATTAAAAAGTAGTTTGATACGTAAGGGATAATCTAAAATGTGTGGGCGTTAGTTAGTTTGCATTGTATATAGGAGTTCATTCACTAGTGTTTATTTTCATTATAAACTTGTGGAGCTAAGTTAGACTTTCAATGTAACACTAGAAAAACATTTAACTCGAGGAATCTTAAATCCTTCTTCTCTATCTTTGTTTACATTTAATCTGACGTAATCACATAATTTGCTGTAGTCAATTAGAATCGTTCTCTTTCTGATTTAATCTTTGAGTTTATGCCATAATGAAACCCCTTTAAGCCTTGCTTAAGTGATTAATCTAACAATATAATATTTCTTTTCAAAGTTGCGATTCCAATGAGTGCATAATTATTAATAATCCTTTGGATGCTAAAAGGCCGTTATATCGGCTCTGAAGACACAAGGCAAAAAAAAAAAACACAGCCATATTTTGGCTATTATATGCTTCTTTAAAATAACGGCTCTGGTTGACTTCTTGGTAATTTTGATAAATCAGTGTCTAAAAAGTTAAAATATAATATTGAATAATTTGTGTATAAATACTTCATTTTATAGGTGTGTATTAAAAGATTTGAAAAGTTTATATTCCAATAAATTAGGATTTTTTAAATTAAAAATAACGAAACATTTCGAATAGTTTTGGCTATCTGATGTGTATCCAAATCAGAACCACGAAAGGAAAACTTGGAACAACAGCATAAAGTTTAGAGTATCCTCTTTTTTCTTGGCGGTCACTCATTGTCGAGTATGACTGGCCTCCGTCTTGATTTTGTGGACCTTTTCGGGAGGACGACTGTGTGTGATGTCTTTTAACGTGGGGAGGCTAATGCACCTGCAGTCACCACACGGACCCTTGGCAAAGAATGGCCTTGTTCCAATGGCATGGATAACCACGACGACTGG
>JAUZSX010289605.1:0-14362 GCA_034780655.1 Idiosepius hallami
AAAAGCCCAGGTAAGAGCACGTAAAAATGGCCTTGTGCCAAACTTGGGTTGGTGCTCACCAAGTAAATATAATATAAAATATATATGTATATATCGGTGTAGTACACAGCAATACAAAAACGTTAGTTTTCATAAAATAAATGATGAAAATTGTTGATTTAAGATAGAAATGAAATAGAATTTTGTAATATGAACAAGATTAAAAAGGTTTTGCATATGTACTGAAGTTAAAACAGTAGATCTATTACAAAGACGATCAGATATGTTAACTTAAGGCTGTAATTAAAGAAAAACACTGATTCCCAAAACACAGGCAGGTGTAATTTAAAGGTCTTGATAGATGGTGTATCTAAGAGAAACTCTAAAGGAGAAAATCTACTTTCTGGCAGGACTATTTGGTAATTTAAAGATTTAAAAGAGGGAATTATCAAATAATTAGTCTTATATTTTAATGACTTTAGACATTAGTATCTTTAAAATGAATGACTTTTTTCAATCATTACTTTAATTTTATATTTATAGAATCATTATTTTTAAAAATGTACTGATTAAGTATTTAAAAGTTAATTTTATTCATTATTTTAAACAAAATTTCTTGAAAGGAAAAATTTTCAATCATTATTCAAAAAAGGTTACTTCAAGTTTAGGTAAATTGACCATCTTCAACATTAATCATGGACACTCATAAACATATTTATTTCTATTCAGTTTCATAAATAATAAAAATCCTAATGAGAAAAAACATATTTATTTACATGATTAGAGCCTTTATTTATCTTTTATCAAAAGTGAGAATCAGTTTCATTCATAGACAAGAGAATAAGGAAAAAAAAAAGAAATAAACTATCTTATTTTTAAATAAATAATAAATTCTTTGTAAAGCAGAGCAATTAGATTCTTTATGTGATTTTTTTTCTGTTGAACAAAACATAAAAACTATTTGGTCCATTGCTGGGTAGGGGAAATCTCTGGCAGCATTTTACTTTGCTTGATCAATATCATAACCTAACTGGTTTATAGACTGTTCTTGATCAGACTGACACTAAAAGGAAAACAAAAAGGCAAACACATTATATATATAACATACATGTATATCATTTTATTTATAAAGGTTTTTGTATATTTTAAGATAGAAATGAGTAAATAGTCAGATGGATTTAGCACTATTCATTAATGGGTTGGGCTTATTATTGATAGTGTATTCAGATTTGAGGTCCATTCAAGAATTTAATAACATATAAGGAACAAGTGATAAATCTTCATACCTTAAATATTATTACTATATTTATTGTTATTCTACATAATTTAATGTCCATTATTCAGTAGGAAATATATTTATCTACTTTTCATTATTTTGCAAAAAATTAAAATAGACAATATGGAAAATGGTTTGATAGATTTGGGATTTCATTCTTAATATTTTTATGGTAGTGAGTTATAAGCAAATATATAAAAAAACTTCATGTTTACCAAATATGCAAAATGTTCGACAAGTCTGAAGAGTGAACCTTTAAGTTTTAACATTTGGAATGATAATGCATCAATTCAAATCTCAGCTACTCAGGTAATTTACTTTTGAGTAAAGCATGAATATCAACCAATGAAAAAGATTATTATACTGTTAAACATAACATCTTCTTGTCTGACAAAATAGTGAAATTATTAATTGGTTGTTTAGGTAAATATATTATGAGGAACTAGTCTATCAAAATATATGTAAAGCATATTTGTTCCCAGATTGTAGGGAAATTGAACAAAAATAAACTCCTATAAACTTGAATTAAATTTGCCTTCTATAACAAAAATGTGTAGAAAAATTGTCCCCACAATTACTCCTTAACTGCATATTAAAACTAATGTACAGTTTTAAAATGATAACCCGAAAAAAAACATTTGTGAGTGAAAATGTGTAATACCATTTAATGATTTTAAATATGGACACATCATTAAAAAAAGCAATAATCCAATTTAATCAAGTATTCATTATTATTATTGATACCTAAATACTAAAATAGACACCTTTAAAATTTAATTTGTATAACCCTCATGATTTAGAATGTCTATCTCAATAGATAAAATTTTTTCTTGTAGAATTGTCAATGTAAAAGTAAATAAACCTATTTCCTAAAAACAAAAGGCAAGTTTGCTAAAATACTAATGAATGTATTATATTCTACCATTTCTTTCCAAAAGGTATTCAACTAAACACCATGGATGAACTGAGAATCTGCCATTTATATTCTAATTTAAAAGTCTAAGCAATTACTCAAAAGCATTATATACTCTTGCTTACTAAAGTAAAGACTGTTTTTCTATACTTATAAAGCTGTCAGTTCATAAAAATAATGAATTGCCATTTCTTTATTGAATCTCTTAAAGAAGTCATCAATATAAATGGGTATTAGAAAGATATTTAAAAAAAAATAATGATTCTATATATATATGTGATAAAAGGTCATTTTTAAGTGCTATGTTCTTCCTTTAATTGTCACAATTTCCTCTTTTCCTCTTTGTTTTTCTACAATCCATGTAAAAATTTTTATGTCCATCTTTTTATAAGTAAGGAATAATTGTTGACATTTATAGTATTTGGTTTAATTGGGGTTGGTAATGTTTACAACTTTTCAAGGTGTAGATGGGACTCACAGAGGAATAGATTCTTATTCAAACAATAATTGCTTAAGCTATACTGACAATTTTTTGTTCGGTGGTTGTTTTATTTAATGGCATATCAGACCTTTTAGTCATAAAACCTTAAAAAATCATTTTATCAAGTCATTTGATGAGTTATAATCTGGTACATGACTGAACGGAATAAGGAGCTTCATACCTTTTCTAAAGGTATTGCTTGAATATAAATGGATATTACAATTCTAAAGTCCATGCACTCATTTACTATGCTACAGAAACTTCTGATAATATTTTGCATAAAACATTTATTATACTATTGATATACTTTTTAAAACAAATATTTTATACACTTAAAAAATAAAATTTGATGATAAAATTCTTATTTTTAAACCTCTTTACACAAAGATTGAAGGCCTAGTGTGCGAGAAAAACAAATGGCCCAACTTTATCCTCTTAATGCTGATACATCTAGAGGAAGAGCATACAGAAAGCAAGATGTTTTGATAGTTCAATGGTTATTAGTATAGAAATTGAATTCTATATATTGTGTTCAATCTAGGTTCCCTTTTTTAGTCAACTTTTAATCACTCAAAATTAAGTAAAGTATGAATAGGCAATTCTATCAAGATGTATAAATGAATATTGCTATAGCTAAAATGACTTCCATGTACCTTCCTAGTAATGGTATACAAAGTCCTTGTTAACTATTTTCTAAGAAAAAATTGAATTAAGTATCAAGCCTGTTAAGAATTGACACTAATAAATAATCTGGTATTTGACCATATTAGATAAATATATACCATTGAAACCTATTTTATTTCAGGATTCACTTAAAATAATTAGGAGAGTAATATTAAAATGAAATTTTTCAATCAAATGTAATTCTTTAATGTTTGAGCAGGAAATGTCCCTATTCCACAGTGGAGAAGTTCATTACAATCATGTGCACTTTTAAATCCTTATCACTCCATTAAATCCACATTTTCTTAAATACCTTTGAGTATAGTATACACCTTTTGTTCTCAACAGTTATAAGATAAATAGTGCAACTATTCAGATTTCCCGGAATATATTATTTATTGAAAAATTAATTTATCAGCATTAAATGAAAAAAAAAAATACCATTAAACAAATCCAACCAGTTAATCAAAAAGCAGAATTTTGTAAATGTTGATGTACATAGAGTTAATGCTTATCATATATCCAAAAAGACGACTAAAACCTAAACATAAAATATACTTTCATAACTTTTTTTTTGTTTTTCACGAGAAAGAATGGGTAATTAAAAAAAGGAAGCCATGGAGGTTAGAATTGGGCATTCAGGAGTTGACTTAAAACAAACAATTGATTGAACATCTTGATGATCTGAATGTTCAGACTTTGCTTTGTGAAATAACTTCTTGAATGTCTACACAATGCCATATGCTAGGTATCACATATTATTATGTGCAATGTGCAGCTCTTTGTTATTGGTGCCTCTGATTGACACTACACGTGCACCTTCCATTTGTGCCAATAATCCATGCTTTAAGATCTGCCTTAGTACTGGATGATTGTAAAAGAAAGGTCAAAAAGAGATATTCCCATTTCAATTGATCCATAGTAGACTAAATCGAGTTGTTTTTAACCTAATAGTATTCAAGATTTTCATTATGAATCAAGTTTCTTATATCAAACATGTTTCTTAAATGAACTCTTAAATAATCCCATTGTATCATCAGTTGTAACTAAAAGCTTTAAGCATTTATGATAAATCTATTTTCTCTTACCACCTAGGTATCCTGACTTTAGAAAAGATCAACAATAATAAGGAATGCTAATGAACACAGAAGTCCCAGTAAAAATATTTGAAAGAAGGAACTGTGAATGACATTATTGTTATTATGAAATCATATAATCAGTTTTTTACTTTATTGGCATATTTCATTACTCTTTGCTCACATTGATTTAAATTAAATCTTTCTGTTAACTAGCTTCTAGGTTTCATTAATATTTAGTACTAAAAGGTTGTATTTTTTAAAAAAATATTTATCTTGTAATTTTGAATCTAAAGTTACTGGTACTGTGTCAACTTATCAACAGATTGCTTAAGAGCTCATAATTTTACATTTAAAACTCTAAATCATAAGATTTGAGGCAAATTTAATTAGTCTGTCTCTAAGCAAAAACAGTATGTTTCTCTGGTTCATTTAAGTGTGTACTATCTTTCTTAAAATCAGCACTTTTTTTTACTTTACTGCTTTGAAAGAGGCTTCTAAGTAGGTGATTATTAGTTTAAGAAAAGATTTGGAGACTGATGTAGGCATTCTTAACTGCCAACACCTTCACTATTCTGCACTATAGTTCTCTTAAGCACTTCATGAAGTATTGTCAAATATACATGCATTCAAATGTAACCAAGTTTGTTCCGCAGTGTATCAAAGTTTAAAGAAAATAAGCAATAAAATTTCAAAGTACCTATATAATGTCATAATTCGCATAACAAGTTTTGAAAAAAATAATTTTTTCATTCCACTCTGAACAACTTTTTCCCTAAAACATCAAGCAAAAACTTAGGTCGACAGGTATTTAAGTTCTTGAATTTTGGAATTGTAATACACTAATACAAATCCATATCACTCTGTTTCAAGATAAAACTCTTGAGAAAAGTATAAATGTTCCCAGCCATTTAATATTGCAAAAACTATTTTATTAATAACTAAATTTTTAAAATGGATATAAATATAAAAGAACCCGTTTCTGGCAATAATTGATCCATAAAATTTGGCATACTATTTGATAAAAATAACCAAATATTAAGACTTTTGTTCTAATCTTCATTACTATAATATGCACATAATGTTAGCCAATGTACCCTTTTTCAGCTGTCACTTGTTGGTTTCTAAAATATCCATTTCAAACTCATGGGCCAGGGACATTCCACTGTTCCTATTTGTCTCTTAAATAGGCATTTTATTATTGTACCAATCTTAGAAACACAGCAGTTTCTGCCAATTTATTGCTTGGGGTGAATATTATGATTAATGGATCCTAACACTCCTTCATTGGCTGATTCCTAAAATAGTGTTTGCATCATTACTAAATGGTTTTCCCTTTTTGAGCAAAGAAAATTTAAGAGCAAAAAAATAAAAAAATAAAAAAAAAAGAAAACCATCTAAAGTGGGTGGCATATAGGTAAATTTGTCTTTAAATAGGTGTTCATTGATTGTATGTCTAGAAATGTTGACTTTAGATTTTAGTAAAGATAGACTCAGGGCCAGCAAACTATTTTTTTTCCTTCTTTTTCCTTTTGAAGATATATTTGTGCATAACAGTATATTCCTTTGCACATATATAGATATGAGGAAAATAAGAAAAATAAAATTATTGCATTAAAACACAAAAAATAAAGATCTAAATTTTTTTTTTCTTTCTTGGGTTGGATTATTAAGAATAAAGCAAAAGTTAGGGAAGTAATCAAATATGAATGCTAAATAAATAGCGGGGAATAAGAAAAGCAGTAAAAGACAATTTTTTTTTAAAAGCTAGATTATTCAGGGAATGAAAAACTTGATTGAAAAGAGTCTCAAAACATTTTGATGGAAAACATAAAATCTAAGATGTTGCAGCATAAAATTTATTAGAATTTTTTTTGCCCACTTCTATGTTTTTACTTACAAAATTTCTGTCATTTTTTTTTAAATTGTGACATATTATCAGCTCAATATTTTAAGCCTAAAAACCTGTCGCCTTTATATCTTATAATGAGAATTCTTAAATTATTTCTAGTTAAATATATTCTCAATGCTTTTGCTATAAATTATGGCATGTCAATGTTGTGTGTTCATCTAATTCTTGGAAATGTTTATCTTAACAATTGTTTTCCTTTTGTAAGTTAATTATTCAAATAGCAAAAGATGATTTGTTGAAATCTTATCTAAAGATAATGATAAAATTTCTACTAAACCTACTATAATTCAAATGATGTCAAGATCTACTCCATGTCTACTTGGCTGTATATCTTGCTCTAGACAATCCAGATTACCTTTAGAAAATCTAAAAAATCCATATTATCTTTCTTTACAAAGATTGCATCATTGAAAACCAGATATTTTATTAAGACTGTCTATGAATAATGACAACAAAAACATATTTTCTACCTGATTATCTTTACAAGGGAAATTAATTGTATTATCTTTACAAATCTATTATTAAAAAAAAATTAAAGGAATTTATCAGCTAAATATGTCATAAAAATAACAAAATGTTGTTCTATCTGTAAAAATCTATTTTTGAAATTATGTCAGCATAACATGGCCCACTAAAGTAGATATGAAATAAAACATACAATCAAATAATTGTTTTACATGTACAAATTTAGTCTTGTGACTGAATTGCACTAAGATTAATATGCTCTGAAACAAAACAATTTTTTTTTTATTGACATAATCTGTCTTATAATTGTCAGACTTAGATGACCCACTTGGATTGATATTCCATTAAAAAGGAATTCAAATAACAAAATAACTTGTTTCAAATAAAGCAAAAGTCATTCTAATATTGAATGAGTCCTAAACTTTGTTACTTTTGTCATTTAAGTAATATGCACTTTTATTTTTATTTTTTTCTTAACCACCTTCCTGAAATCAATGGACATGTCTGTTGACCACTGGCTTGTCATCAAGAAAACAAAGTTTCTTTGTGTCTCTTAAGTGACAAAATAAAACCAGTCTATATCAAAATTAGTTATGTTGTTACAGACTTTTCCAAATGAGATTTTCATCTTGAATGTTTTACCTCTTGCCTGAATAAGAGCTGCAGGATATTGCTCTTTCTAATCAAGTGTCAATATAGATTGATATGACAAATTTCTTGTGCATTTTTATTGTATAATTGTGTTCAGTGGGTATTTGAAGATCAGTAACCATTCGTTCTCAATTTAGTCAAGTAGAGTCCATCTGCTCTCTTTATCTCCTATTTTTTTTCTCTCTTTTTCTTTGACTTTCTTCCTCCATCTTTATTTCACACTTTCTTTTTTTTTCTTATTTAATCTGTATATTCTCTTTATTGCTTTTCATCTCTCCTATTCATTTTGGTCAGTATTTTTGTTAATTGTATCAGCTGGTCAACTTGTCAAGTAAATGAAAGGACCATAGATGGCACAAGACAAGACCTTTATTGGCTGTTTGCAAATTAGAATTTCTTTCTATGATTAAGGCACGAACAACAGTCACACTTGATGGAATGCCAATAATCTCTTTACCATTCTGTTAAAGCATTCCAGGTCACAATGTCAAATATTTCTATGTTATATCCTGCGGCAATTTTCCTTACTGCTTTTTAGACTTATCTTTTATAGCTGAGCAGAAATGAAACCTAAATACAAAACTAGAAAGAACTTTTGTAGAGTAAATTTAACCTTAAGGGTTATTTTTATAGCTCTATTTAAATTATTTGTATCCTGATAATTTTAATATTCTAAATCTAAATTTGAAATTTTACTCATCTCAATTGATATGTTAGTAGCAGTTATTCAAGTCTAAATCACAGGGATGAGGTAGAGGTTAAATTCTTCGACTTTGAAATGCTAATAAATGAGTCATATCGCTGTAAAACCGTTACATTCACTTTAGTTGATCGAAGCAGTGGCTCATAGCAGATAGTTAAACAGTTTTCTTTGGTTCACAAGAAATTTACTCAAACAATCAAGATAAGGATAACCTATACATGTCACTTGTGCCTCAAATTTTAAAGAAATCTACCTTGAATTTTTACAGAGGTTTGGAAATTGGAGAATGATTTTTTATTCAAATCTTCTATAAAGTTCTGATTTTTTATAGCGATCATTAATCCTAATCTAATGCAAACTATCTATAACAAAAATAACAGTTTACTCAACCAACATTTATTGTGATTAAAATTGGGATATGATATTACTTGTTTGGATTTTCTTAACATTCCTCATTTCACAATTTTATTATGTAGAATGATTTTTTTTAAATATCACATTTGCGTTGATCAACAAATAATCATAAATAACTGCTTTATTTTTTCACAATGATAGACAGGTTGAAAAATGTGTTAGAAAATCAAACTTTAGAACATAGAAATAATGTTTCCAACTTGATTGAATAGAAATAAAAGTCAGCTTTCAAGTCAAAAATCCAAACATCAATACAGGATGAAAAAAAAGGAAATTTTCTACCCAAGAGACATGACTTTGGTACACAACCACAAGTATAGTCCAAAAACAGTTCTATTGATCAACTGACCTAGATTCAGAAAATTTCCAAATGCTATGAGTGACTTGTGAATGCAAGACTAAACAAGCTCGATATAATTGTTGTTATTGAATGGAATCTTTCACTTTAAGCTTGATAGTTTGAATACACAATCTTAAAAGTGTTTTCTTAATTTTGATTGTTATGTACATTGTGTTTAGCTAATATGAACCTTGTCCATCTAAAAAACCTTTGTGATGTAATTGAAAGAAATAGAGAAATCTTCATACTTTATTAACTTTATTAGTTAGATTATTATCATTCTATTAATCATAATCCAGTGTAAGTATTTATGAAGTATTCTTTCTATCATTGCTTTTGGTTTGCCTAGAAATACTGATCTTGCGATCATATGATGAAAATGTTTATATCCTTCGAATTTTCGATTCTGGTGGATTAGTGACATCTGAAGAAAACCAGAAGTCACACCAGTTGAAACTCTGATTTCATAGTAATGTTAATCACATATAACAAGAAAATCTTAGTTAGACCCTTAAGCTGCAGACTCAAAGTTCTATATACTCTAGATTTTTCATTCTATGACCTACACTTAGAATAGAAAAAAATTAAGCAATCAAATCTTGATACTCCACTGAATATCATACTATTTTTTCAAGTGCACAGACATTACACATTTTAAAATCTTATAATACATAACAACACAATATTCAATAAAACCATTTTTGATGGTGGTCAATAATTTTGCAGTAAAAAAAATTCTTGGGCAAATATTTGGGACAAAATTTCAGTATTCAATTTATGGATAAAGATTAAAATAATGAATGAAATAATGCAATCAAATTTTTATTTTGGAAAAGTTACAAAAAAATTTATTATTTTATATAAATTTATTTTTCAACAAATTATTCCTACAGCTTTTATAGGCCATTAAAAGGTTTTTTTTTCCATTCACAAAATGGCTTACTACATCTTTTAAAATATTCATTAAGCACAGATATAAATAATGTAAACTTATTTCTGTCTGTCTATTACAAACATAAATTGGCCTTAATCAATAAATTTAATTCATTAAAAAATTACTACCATTAACTTAATTAATAAATGAAAATTTTTGTATCTCTTATCTCTTATTCATTTTAAAGAAAAATACTGTATATAAGTATATATTATCTGGTTTTCTGAAAATTTTCAAAAATGGTCTTGAAAATATTTGAAAATCAGAAAATTTATGTAATTATTAGATTTGTTCCTTTTCCTGAACAACTTAAAACAACTCTTTTGTATTTTTGTGTCAATTCCACTAATATAATTCTTCCTATATAAGAATGACTAGATTCTTTTTATATATATGGTTTTTGATTTCTTAATAATTAAAACTTATTTTTAATTGTCACGAATGAAAACAGTTAGTGTTTTATTTGCTAAAAGAGTTAAACTATTAAAACTGCAAACATATACATAATTATCTATATTTGAATGGTGAGTAAAAGAATTTAGTCAAAAAATAAATTTTCAAGAGATTTAATTTATCTAATGGAATGTTAGCATTGAGAGTTGATAATCAAATAGAGTTTACAAACCATTTTTCTTATGTTGTACGCCATGTTTCAATCAATGTTGTCTTCCTTGCTCTAATTAAGTGCTATCATAGAATCTTAAATAAAACCTTTTATTTAATCTACAAGAGTAGATTATTTTATTCCATTAACATAATCAAGCATGAGTGTTAAGTATATATAATGCCACATGCCTTGGTGAAAATGATTTAATAATTGAATAAAAGATTCTGTTTAAGGTTTCACAGCGGGCTCCCAATTATGGCTGGCAACATCTGGGTCAACAAACAATTTTGTAAAAAACAGTTGATTTATTTTGAATTTTGATAATTATCATTTCATATAATGCAATTAAGAAATAAATATTTAATTTTTATGTTTTAGACACTTTCCAAGAATAAAAAAATAAATATTTTTTACAACTTTTTTCTTAGAATAAAAAAATAAATATTTTTTACAATTTTTTTGTTTATAAGCTTTTTCTCTTTTATTTAAATTTTTTCTCTGTCAAGATAAGATGGGTATCAGTTCCTACAAGTGTTTTTTTTACATTTACAAAGACAAAATCTGGTATCTTAGAATAACAAAAAGAAAATGAATAAGATTCATAAGAAAATAAATGAAAAATATCATCCAAAAACAAAATTGCCTGAATTTTGACTGTCCAAAATTGTCTTCCTAAAATGGAAATAGTTCTTTTTAATTCCTATAGATGATACCATAAGACCAACTCAATACATAAAAAATCCTATTTTTATGATTAGCAGAAAACTGATATAATCTGATTTATTATTGACCTAGGTTCTAGGTATGCTATTAAGGTGGCAATGGAATGGATGTTTGTATAAACTGTGTGTCTAGGTACATTTGAAGTGTGTATTTTGGCTGAATTGAAGAATGTCAATGAGTACACACACAACTCCATGTGTTTGTTTATGTATGTTTTCTTTTCTTCAAGATATTATTTTCTTTCTATCTTAATTGTGACTAGACTTTTAGAATCTAATCTTGATATTTATTTGTCTACATCCATTCAAATATAAAGATTTTCTTTAAATGTATTCCTATGCAACCAGATAATATTAGTTTTGTGTTTCTATACTATTTTAACAAAAATAAACTTTGACATATTTATATATGAAAAGAAATAACTAAGAATTCTTTTAATTCCATTACAAAAGAAGGAAATTTATTAGATTTAAGCATTTTCATTCAGTTCATTTTATTCAATCAATGACTTTATTCTAGTTATGAAAAAAGTGAGTTAGCTTTCAATCATCAATATAAAGAGGCAATGAAATTTTTCAGTTTTGAGTGGGTATCTTCTTAAGACTACCACATATTAAGTTCTAAGCATAGACCTGGAAAACCATAACTCTTACCAGGTACCATGAGAATTTTGTGTATTCAATTCTATACAGTTTAGGGGAACTATATAATTGAGAAACATAGTGCCTATTTAAAGTAAGGTTTGAAAGATCTATATCAAATGAGGAGGGAAGAAATAGAAGAATTTGGTGTGGCTCACAACATCTGGAGAAAACAGAACAGAATCAATTTTTATGGGATAAGGATTATAGACTGAAGAATGATGAATAGTGAAATATTTGAAGGAAAAAAAAACATATGACATAGCATGACAATCTTCAAAATAGACCTAGCAAAAAAGTTGAATATGATATGAAAACCTACAATTATAAATACTACAGAAAACAATATTACAGCATAATTTACTAATTCCTGAGTAAATAAGTAATTAAATAGAAATAAATGGTAATGATACTGTTATCACTTCTAAAAATACACTTTCTAATGTATATCAAAATGTTTAGAATAGAAGCCTTAGTGTTTGGTTTAGATAAATTACCAGTGACATATATCCAAAATAATATCTATTATAGATTGACATAAGACTTGAATGTTTATATAATGAAGATTGTATTTTCACTAGATAAAGAACTAAGTTTGCATTTCCCAGGTTTCTGAGTTAGGGTTGTATCCCAAAAAAGACATATTAGATGAAATGTTGTGAAAAAAAGAGAAGTCTGAATAACTGGAATTATCAGGATTAATACTCATCTATTAAATTCAGAAGAAAAAATTTTTTTTTAGAAAAACAGTACTAGTGATAGTTATAGTTTTTTTGTAATATGTCTCTTAAATTGGGGGTAAATGAGTGACTCCTACTTTGATAAAAATATAACACTTAGAGCTATCCTGCCTAACCTGGGTCTACCAGCACTGGTAATCATGTTTTCTATTTCTCACTTCTTCGAGTGCAAATCCATGTTTTACGAGGTTACTTACAGTGATGAAAAGAAATTAAGGAGATGCTTCCGTTGAGAATGCCTTTAGTCTTTGATGTCAGGATTAAACTTAAGGATTTTTCTCATTGTTTGGTCAAAGAAATACAGAGGATATGATTAAAGTTTTAGGTATGATGTGCAACCAATGAACATGTTTTGGGCTGGTGTGTATTGGCCCTGATTGCTCATTGGTCACCCATTGGTGCCACCTGTATTCTTGATGCTTATAACTTTGCTACCAAAACCATCCATTTATAAAGTAATAGTATCTAAATTGTTTCTTGAAATGAATAATAGTAAATATTGATGTGCTGTTATAAAATGATCAATACCTTAAAAGATTCAGAGCACTTATATGTGAAATGATTTAGTGTTGATGATAATTTATTCATTATTCTCATTTGAGTGCCCTGATCAATGTGAAGACCTTCTTAGCAATAAGCCTTCCCAATGTATGTAGATATATAGGCTATATTATATTATATCATATCATAAAAAAAGAATTCCTATAGTACTGTTCTCTGATTAGTTCCTATAAATCAGGATTATATCATCAAGATGTCATACTGGTTTCTTGATGATATCTATTCAATCAAATTATGTTACTCACTTCCGACCTGTCACCTCTGCAAATAGTATGAGACAACTAATAACTAGATCATTATGTTCAGGTTTATGTCTAAACATTGTGGGTCAAACCAAAATTAGATTAGTTGTTTGGTCAGATCATAAGATGTTACATGTCATACATCTAGATTTGATACTAATATTTATTAGACAGCTATATAAATGAGAGATAGAAAAATATATTAGAATCAAATATAAATACAATTTTTTGGTTAAAATCCAATCTGTAGCTTTATCTGATTCAAGTGAATACTGAAAAGATGTCTAATATCCATGAAAACGTTTCTTGTTTATTTTTACATTGTAATTATTTTTAAAGTTCTCACACCGATCAGTCACAGCACTTGCATGCTGTTCATGACCAGTGGTTTTCCATTGAGTCAGGGAAACAGCAAGTCTCTTCCTGTTTATCCAGCAAATTCTGCTCCATCCAAATCAAAGACTGTAGTGCCTCTTCTTTGGTTTTCACTCTACAATATCTATCTCTCACACACAAGATCAGCAGTATCTAGAGTCTACCAACATCTGGTGGTGTCTTCCAAAGACAGAATGACAGTATGACAGTATCCTTTGCAATTTTTGATTGCAGGCTCTCCTCGAGCACTCAGTTTGTTTTTTTTGGGGTTTTTTTGCTTAATTCTCTTTATTAATATATATGTAATGTTATGCATATATAATGGTATCTGTAAATTGTTTGTCTTTAAATATGTATCAATGAAACTTTTTTCTTCCCACTTTTTAGCTCTTTCTGTGCATTGAACAATTCAATAAGATTCTTGTATTTTCTTTAAACTTTACATCTACAGAATCTATATACAAATCAAAGTTATTTAAACTTCTATTCTCATCTCTCTATTATTTACCCAATGTTTTCATCGGTTTCTTCTAGACCTTCTGTGAATATTACTACCAAGATCCATGAGTGATTGTAATGGTTAGTTTATAAGCTCATGAGAGAAAGAGATTAAGATATGATGAGCTACTAGAGAATTGCAGGGCTAATGGCTGGAGACCCAGCTGC
>JAUZSX010289616.1:0-14362 GCA_034780655.1 Idiosepius hallami
GTGTGTGTGTGTGTGTGTGTGTGTGTGTGTGTGTGTGTGTGTGTGTGTGTGTGTGTGTGTAGGAAGAATGGTCTCTTTCAAACTACTTTGCCAATTGTGGGTCTAGAGACTTGAAATTTGATGCATAGAGTATTTTGACTTGTGAAACAAATTTAATTTAGTTTTGACTCAGAAAAATAACTGCTAAGAGATTAACCTGAAAAATTAGATCATTGCAGCCCTATAGTATCCAATATATAAGGTCTACATTGGTCATTGGGGTGTCATTTTAACTGCAGTTTACTAAAAACAATTTTTTGGCTTTCAAAGAATTCTAGCAGTTTTCTTAGAAAGAAAATAACCTGGGAATGCAAGCTCTAAGCAATACTGAGCAATGCTGGGCAAAGTAAATAAATAAACTCTAACATACAGCTGGTCTTTTTAATTTGTTAGCATGTAAAAAAGAAAAACAAAGAGCAAGAGTAGTAGTATTCTAATCTTTGAATGCATACAACAATATCTCTACTATTATATAAATGGAACTTTCTGTGTGTGTGTGGGGGGGGTTCGATCCATATGGAATCGAAAACTACCGATCAGATACTCTTGAAAATTTGCAGGTAGCTAGAGAATATCTTTGGTTGTTACGTGCATCCTTTTTTGGCTCAGATTATCCCAAAAAACTTACCTAAAATCAATCTAGATGCACCATCCATGTAACAAGCTTACAGGCATGATTAGCATAAGACAGAAACAAAAAAATAGTCAAAACTGGCTTAACGGTATTTATTGTTTTAAGGGCTGGTTTATTTGAGATAAATTGGTCTTTAGATAAGTGAAAAGGAATTTGATCCAGAATAGTGGTCATTAAACTGAAAAAGCATTTTCGGTCTGATGACGATGCAGGTTAGAAAATGACAGTCACCGAAGGCTGTTGATTCTGTGTCTTCGCTTAACTAATATATATAAATATATATATATATATATATATATATATATATATCAGAGCTGGGACTACCGATTGACATTTGGTATTTTGGTAGATCGGTACTACCGGCGGTAGATTTTTGCTACCGCTACCGATCATTCGGTATTTTGCAAAAACTACCGATACCGCTACCGATTGACATTCGGTAGCGGTATTGAAAAGCAAGGCGAGACATTTTTTGTTAAGACTTCAAAGACAACGCCGGCATTAGCAAAATGAAATGGATAAGTTTCAATATCATCTGATAGTTAAAACTTAAATGATTTTTTTGAAAAATGAAAAATTATTTAATCTATACTTTAGAATAATTAATGATTTATAAAGAAAAAAAATTAACGCATAATACGGTGAGTCATATGTGCATGTATGAGAGAGAGCAAAATAATGAAGAAAGTTTGAAGATATTTTGCTTAATGTTTCATTATATGAGGCAAGGTAAAATGATTATTAGAGCTGCAACTATTCAGTTAAAAAATGTTTTTCTCTTTTCAATGATTATAAAAGATGATACATTTTTAATGTTAATTTAGACGCATACTGTTTTTTTTTCCAAACATAAAATAGAAATATCTAAGAAAAAACTGGCTTCTTTCTATATTTATTGTGTTGGGTTTTTATAATTTCAACCTTTTTATTTTGGGATAATTCTTTGTTTTATTGATGTTAAGAAATTTCACAAAAAAATTGCATTACTTTCTTTGAAATAAACAGACAAAACATCTTTATTTTTACTAATTTATATACTTTATGCTTGATCAGAAAAGTGTTGCTAGTAAATTCAACATCCTTGATCATTTTCTAAGTAAATCTAAATTAAATAAGACCATAATGCTAACTATATGATACTATTCAAATCATGTTGAGATACAGTCAACAGCTTTTGGTGACCAACAATTTCTTGCCAGTGTGCTCATTAGAGCAAAAGGTTGCCATGTTTACATTTAATTATTTGGTATAGGACTGGATGTAATTGGAGTTGCTGGATGGGAGTTTTAATTTTTGTGTGTTGATTGTTAGGTGTTATATTATTTATTGTTTAAATTCTTAAATTTAAATTCTTATTTTATTTTATTTTATTTAGTGTATTTAGGCAGAATTTCATTCTTCATATATATCTCGTTAAAGAGCCTTTTAATCCTCCTTTTCAAGATCTTCCATTCGATCTTTTCTTGTTTCAGAACAAGGTTCTTATGTATTTCCAAAGCTTTCTCAATGTTTTCAGTCCTCTTTGACCACTCTCAGGGACTTTCATTTTTTGTGAGTTACATTCTAGTTTTTGGATCAAAATATGATAAATACTAGAATGTAATTGACAAAAAATATTTGGGGTTTTTTTTTTTGTTTAGAAGAACAAATTAAAGATTTAAAAATTCTGAATTGGATGAAATTTAATGATTACAATTAATGGATATTTTGTTATTGGGTTAAAAATTTATTAGCAAGCTTTATATAAATAAAATTGTGCATCTTCTATGTCCTTACCTTCTTTATTACCTTTTAAAACTGAAATGATAGAAATTTTTCATGAAAAAATATTAACTTTTAACTACAATAGTTTTTTTTTATGATGAGAATTCCATTGACATTTAAGTAAATTTTTTTGTAATTTTAATGTTTTACTTAATAATTTTACATTTGAAAAACTTTTTTTTAGAAATCTTTAATTTTTTTAGACATTAGCTTTTATTTTTTTTTTAAATTTGATCAAATTCTTGCATATTAAAAGTGTCATATTATTTTGCTTTTAACACAGATATTAATTAGATAATGTCGATAAAATAGAACTAAACCTTATTTAGAATTATTATATTTTTATGTTTTTAATAATTTTTGAATATACAAAATTGCATACTTGTGGTCCATTGGCACTCCCTAAATTACATTTAATATTTTAGTTGTATTATTAGTATTATAATCATTATGCATAGTAAAATTACCGTTTCTCAAACAATATTATATCATAAAAAATGAAATTATGGATTCATTTTTATTTAGTTAGGTCTATATATTCAAAATTAAATCTAGACTTTTATTAATGTACAAATACATTTCTAAAGGTACTTTTCCTAATGTCCTTAAAGTACAAATGCCAATTTCAAAACTAATTGGCAAACAGTGTAGGTTTTCTTTTTTTTCAAATTGTTTACAATATTATCTTTGTCTAAGTTAGTCCTTTTGCTTATGGCTTTAATTAAATAAAAGTTTTTAAAATATTAGGATTGTATATTTTAATCCATGTATTTATAAATGGTGTTGATTATAAAATAATATTTGGCTTGTAATGGATATATAATTATAATTATACAGCTTTTATTTAACCTTTTTTAAACATTGGTTTTGTTTTGTCATTAGTATCTTAAAGGGTCAAAATATTTTGGCATCATTTATGGTTACACAGTTCATATACATAAAAAAAAAACATGCCAGACTTCAAATTGAAGAAAAAGAGAAAATCCACTTAAATAGGTTTAGATAAACCACAAAGACCTAGATTTTTTTGCATAAATTTTAGATTCTAAATGTATTTATTGAAAGAACAGTTTTTTTTTAATAATATGTTTGTGAAACACTTAAGTAAAATTATTGAATAAAAGACCAAAATTATAAAGCCTGAACTTTTTTGCAGTATGATAACTTAATGCTCACCCATTTATTTTTTCTTCTAAATCAAAATATTGTATTGCCCTCCATCCCTAATCTCATTATTTTATACCTGATTTTATTTTCATCATCCCCTCCCTGAAGTCCTGCAAGTAAGACCTGTTCCTCAGCAAATCAATCGAGGTGAGATACATAAGTTCCTAAATTCTACAAAAATAAATGAAAAGAAAGCCTTCCTTCCCTCTCCAAAGAATAATTCAGCTTATTTCCTTTTACCCTAAAAGAAAGAATAATATATTTTTTAAAAAGTAGCTGTTCTATTTTAAATTTTTAGCTCTAATCTACTCAATGATCTTTTTTTTATATTGTTTGATACAAAATGAAGACCCCATTAAAAATCTGTATTTTTAGTGATGAAAAAGAATTGATTTGATTAATGGGTGAAGTGGATATAAATCAGAAATTCTTATAATATATTTATCTAATTGTTATATTAAAGATAATATTGAACAATTAAAAGTAAACAAATTAAAATTAAATATCTTTCTTAAAATTATAACTTTATGCATTTCTACTTACCTGACCTAATTGTTTATTTGAAATAATATTTATTGCTTATTATCTTAACAATTCATATTTTGTTGATTTGAAAAAAAATTAAATTTCATTTTATTTTATTACTTATTTAATTTGTATTATTTCTGTTTCTAAAACTGTATGTTTGTGTATTGTTCAATAAATGCAATTTTAATGGGAGTGGTGTACATCACCTTTTAAAAAATGTTGATAACATTATTAGAATGAATCTTGTATCAAATATTTTTGTTTAGAACATTTTAAGAGATCATTATTTTCTGTTTTCTTTCATAGAACATTTTTTTTAATTCCCTTACTAAAAACTAGTAAGGGAATTAGTTTTTAGTATAGTCTACATCTTTAATTTGTTTGTCAATCTTCAATCAATTAATATAACACTATTATAGTAACAGTAAATTAATTTAAGACTAATTTTAAGTCTCTTCAATTGTTTTTAAATATATGCAAATTTACCAATCTGTTTGTATTAATAAATCTTTGAATAACTTCTATCACTAAATTTTAAGGTAAAAGGTCCTTGGAATATTTATATTACTCTATTTTGTAGAATATTTAGCTTGTAATATTCTTAATGCTTCCACTACTATAACTACTAATTTGTTCACTAATCTGATATGGTTATTATTAACCCATTTGTACCTGTATTCAATCAATTCATGATGAAAATGGAAATTGATTAAAAAAAAATAATTGATCCTTTAAACAATAAATGTATGACAAGTCCTCATTTTATTTCACTTCTGCATGTTTAATGACCTATATGTCAGTATGTCAATTAAAATACCCACTGTAGCATTTATTATTATATGTGTGTTATAACTTATATGTGTGTTAAAAAAGCTGTACAATTATGATCAACTTTTAAGTATATCAGTTAAATATATCAGTTAAACTAATGCAAAAATTTTATTTTATTTGTTCATCTTGACAATATTTAAATTAACAAACTAAATGGATAGTTATAAAATAAAGATACATTTCTTATTTTTTTTGGTATGGGTTGTTCTTCAAGAGATTTTATAACATTTTGTTGAATTTAAAAAAGTACTTTTGACAATAAAAATATTCTATTAGAAGGCAAGAAAAGGTTAAATGTTTTGATAAAGTTCTTTAAAATAGTTTGTCACATTTATTGAGGAAGCATTTATATTATGTGTAAGAAAAAATGGTTTACAAAGAATTTGCTTGAAAAAGAAATTACAGAATGATTTTTTTAGACATCTAACCAATCTTTTAAATTGTTTCATTTTCTTTATTATCTAGATGTCTTTAGTTTTTGCTTGTCAAAATTGAAAATCAAGAATTCAAAAACTGAACCCTTTTATCAATCCATAATGGTAACCTATTCTTGATTCATTATCTGAATTGATGTTAGTTTTTAACTAATTTAGCTAGTCATATTTATAAAATTGGAATTAACTAGTATTAGTCATTGGAACGAGGTAAATCTATTTGTGTAAAATAAATAAAAAAATTACTGGGAAGTTTTATGAAATTTCCCCAGTTTAACAAGAAAAAGAAAACTAGAGACAAATTCGATCAAATAACCATCAAAATAAACAAATTACTCATAGACAAGTATTTTTGTTCTCATGCATAATATTATCTTCAGTTCAAATAAATTTCAATCTAGATTAGTAAATAAGATTGAACCAAATATACTAGTCGTTACTATTGGTTTAGAATTTCTATACTAATTTCCATCATTTTTAAAAATCAATCTTCTATTGACCATGCCGTAAAATATAATTCAGCTAGTCCACAGATTTTGTTGAAATAATCAAACTTTTACAACAAACATCATATTACACCAATGAAGTAGCTCAGAAATTTTAACCCCATCACTAGTATTTAAACATGGGGGAAAAAAAGTAAAATGAAAATAACTTTTTTATATAGTGTGTCCAGATTAAAGAACACAAACTAGACTTTAATTTTTTATATTTTTATAAAAAAAACAAAGTTTAGTTTGCATTCTTTAATCTGGACACACTATATAAAAAAAGTTATTTTCATTTTACTTTTCAGGAATTCATCATTATAAATATCTGAAAACTGACCCCCAATACTGCAGTTTTTGAAGAAGGCCAAAAATTTTCAAATCACTTGTCATTTAATTTTTAAAAAAACTTTTCTTTGATAACCAACCAGGGTTGTGAGCTTAACTAAGTCTACTGATACTGCAGTGGACTTCCGAGGGAAAATTGATTACTTTCTTTTTTAGACGCTTTTTAAGCTATGGCTTAAATTTACATGAGATTACCATAATTGAAAATGTTTGATTTTAATAATAGATAAATATTTAATTAATTTTTAAACTAATTAAGAGTTCTTGAATTAAAAAAAATTAAAACTAACATTGGCAAGATTGCAGTTTGAAGGAAAAAAAAATAGCCTCAACTCCTTTTGAGTTCTTTTTCATATAAATGGAACGTTTTCTCTAATCACCTTTTTTATGTTATTATAGAAACACTATCGGTATTAGAGAAGTTAATAGTTTTAAATAAGCAGAACTTTTTCCAAAATAAACAATATAAAACTTTTTTTTAGATTTTAAACTAGAAAACAATTAAAATATTTTTTTTAATATTGTATGAAAACAATGTTTTTGCTTAAAAAATAATTTAATCAATTTAAAAAAAAAATTTCTGTATTTGTTTTAAAATCCATAAATATTTTTTGTTTATTTGTCCATAAATATTATTATACTTCTGTTTATTTTTTATTTCTATTATTTCCATAGTAACACAAAAACGGTGATTAGAGAAAACATCCCGATTATGTGAATAAGGAGTTGAGGCTATTTTATCCTTGAAACTGCAATCTTGCCAAATAATTTAAAATTTTTGGAAATATTTGAAATCATTTGCTGCAGTTGAAGAAAATATTTTTAAAAATAAATTCAACCTAAAACAAAAAATGTTTCCATAGAAAAATCAACCAAAATATTTTAAGTAAAACACTAATAGAATTATTTTAATCTAAAAAGAAGGCGTTTTTTTTTTAATTTTTAAAATATGGCATTTCTTTTTTTACATAATGAAAACAATGTTTGCCTTCTAGTATTTAATTTTGATTAATTTTATCTTTAAATTTTTTTATTGAAAATATCTTTTGAACAAATAATTTTTACATGACTTGTTTTTTTTTGTCATTTCTCTATTTTAGGCACTAAAAATATTTATATTTTTTATTATTTTTTTTTGTCTTGCTCAATCTTAAATCATTGAGAGAACTAAAATTAGCTATTGCCTTCGGTCACTTCATTAGACTTTAAATTATGCTTTTCATTTGTTAGTTTAATAAACATTTTGATGAGCTATTATTGTTCTTCTATTTCAAAATATATAAATATTTCCATTTTACAAAGAATGTTGGCATTCATCTAATGATAGTTTGATACATTTTTAGTTTTCTTGGTGTAAATATTTGAAATATTCACCCTTTGTTTTAAGGGTAAGGGATTTCCTTACATATTTTGTGTCAGTAAAAAAGATTTAATATATCCAGGATGTTGATACAGTCTGCTGACATCGTACCCAAAATACTTATCTAATTGAGTTTAGTTGCAACTGTTTAATTATGACATATGGTTTCATTTTTTTTTAATAGTATTTTTTCTTTAAGATATTCACTTTTGCAACCCTAACCCTCATAACCTCACCAAGTTGCATGTCTGCATGTTTTATTTTAATTCTGACAGAAAAACTCACTCTTCTGGATGATGATGACCCCAGCCTTGCTGATTCTCTTGATGAGCCCTACCTAAGTAGAATTGGTTATGGCATGTATCATTTAATACATTTTGTGTTCCCTCCTTTGTTATTAAGTCTCTTTATCTTTGGAGAAAAAAAAAAGAACAAAAAATTGGCAGTGCATGAGTTATTTCCCTTTGCTCTTTGTTTTTATTTTTTTAATTTTAGGTTGCCAATTTACTTCACTTTCATTAATGGCATTAGTTTGTGTTGTTTATGTACTACATGTCTTCTAGAAAATATTGTTTCTGCTTTTATTTATTATTTATCATTGAAGTTGGATGCTAAAATTTATTCCTGCTGCATCTCTTTTTCTCATTCTAAATTATTCCTTTTAATTTCAATATTCTCTTAATTATACACTTAAAAATTCCCAATTTATGCACCTTGGTTTTTGTTTTGTTCTTTTGTTGTTGTTGTTGTTTTTGTCCCCTTTTAGTTCTACATTTTTTTCTTTTCCAACACAACTTTTTTTTTATTTGTAATAAACCTGTGGCGTTTTCAGGATACACCAGCAAGATGAATCCATCCTGCTGAGGTATCCTACCCAATGTAGGCAGTGGTAGATGATGATTGTCTCAATGCTGATCATTTTACTTCTGTCGAATACTTTCAAGTTAGTGGTGTGACTGTTGCAAGTGATGTTTAAAATTTGCCTCAGCTTGTATTGCATGAAGCATTCCAGGACTTTTATACTGCTTTTGTATAAAGTCCATGTTTCACAAGCATAAAGAAGTTTGGAGAGGACTACTGCCATGAAGACCATGATTTTATTGGCCAATTTTAGTGTGGGATTGTTAAGGTGGTTTCAGTTGCCTTGATCCTGTTTTTCACATCTATCTTACATGTGGGAATAGATGTTATGATGCTCTCTAGTAAGGAAAGTGGTCTACTTCCACTAGTGGTTGACCATTTATGACTGTGTTGGTATTAGAGAGCAGGAGTACAGGTGGGTGTTGAAATGTTTTGGTGTTCACTGTATTGACCTGCATCCCAAAACTTTCATAGTCTGCATTGTATATATCTGCAAGTGACTGTCAGCATACTGCAGCTCTTTCACCTAACATGGGAGGTCTTCATTCAGCAAGGAGTTGTGCCAGGTTGAAAACTCCTCATCCATGTCAAAACAGAGATCAATCGATGGAATCTCATTAAACATTGCTGCCCAGTAAAGTGAAAAACACATTAGAGCAATTTTTATTTTTATTTTTGAGATGAAGCTTCATAATCTGGGTATTAACTTTATATTTTGGCCTAGTGCCAGATCTCATGTTTCAGTGCTTTATTTTAAATCCTGGATGGTGGGTGGATTTGTCATCAAGCAATAAACAGGGTATTGCAGGAGGTTGTTTGGGATATCAGCCAGGTCATTGAGAAGTTCATCAAAGTGAGATCTCCATCTTGACAGAATGGCCTTGGTGTCAGTGATTGTTATGGTCCCATCTACATCCTTTCAACCACCCACTGATGTGGGACCAAAAATTTCTTTTGTTGCTGCATAGAAATTTTGCTGGTCTTGTCAGTCAGAATAGCTTTGTATTTCTGCAGCTTTTCTTTGCCACCAGGTATTCTGGGCTTCTGTAATGTTTTTTCTTTTTTTAGGGGCACCCAGCTACAACTTGCTTGTACGTTTATTGACAGCTGTGGGCTGGTTCTCCATAGTCATCCATGTCTGATATTTATCTCAGTTAAGAAGAGAAATGATGATATCATTCTCATCAAACCAGTCCTGTCTTGCTTGCATACTCAATGGTTTCCTACGCGGTGTGGATCATTGCATCTTTAAGGGTGGTCCAGTGCTGCTTGACGGTGGCCTGATGCACAGGTTTTGCAAGAGGATATTCGTAGGCTTCCTTGAATTTTTGTGTCAGTTGTGGATCCCAGACCTTGCTGCAATCATAGCGCCAGTATGGTACACTATCTGGTGTCTGGTGAGATGGTCAAAGGGTAGTTACGGTCAGTCTGGAGATTAGTAGCCCAGCAATCATCTGTTCTGGGCTTGGTTTGAGTGATGCAGATATCTTTTCTGTCTCTTGCACTGGTTAAAATGTAGGATAGAATATAACAGTTTAGACTGAGGGTGTCTCTATGTTGTGTTCTGTTGGTTCAGCAGTCTAAAGATAGTGATGGTTTCTACAGGTTGATGTTCTACAAACCCAGTAAATGTTGTCCGTTATCCTTACTAGAGCTGTGACAATATGTTTTTATAGAGAATATACTTGTCAAAATCCTTAATATTAGTACTATGACTTGAATATCTTTTATTAAAAGCATATCACCACATCCCTACTTTTGTGCAGATTTTTTAAAAATTGTAAAACACAAAATAGTGATGTAACGACAAGAATATTCTTTAATAAAACCATATTGTCACAGTCCGAATGATTACAGTTCCCAATACCCTAGTAGCCAGTGGTCCTTGCTTATCTTGGCAGTAAAGTAGCCAAGCATAACCTTATTGTTGGTAGACACTCTCTGGGTGGTGTGGTTGAGCCAAGTGTAAAATGCAGCTTTGCCTTTGTCTCTTCGAGTTAGAATTATGAGTAGACAAAAATCAGGATAATGTATCTAATCCCTCACAGAAATGTGGACAGTCATCAGCCACTCAGTAATGGCTGTGAAAGCAGTGTTGGACCATTGTACAAGCTGGAATCAGATTAGAAGCCCAACACCATGTATGCACCACTCTTCGGTATATTTTTCTTTCCCAAAGATCCTATATCCTGTTCCAGTTTCCTTGATGTTGCTCTCTTCTGTCAGTCTGATTTTGCTAAAAGCTGCCACATCAATGTTGATGCATTGAAGGTTCTTGCAAACTAAAGCTGGTGTACGTAATTCCAGGCAAAAGGTGTTTTCCTAGTCTTGAGGTATGTGGATATTCCATGCACCAATGGTTATGGTTTTATTTTAGCTCCTACTGCATTAGTGGCACCCCCACCAACCGCAGTAAGCTGGCCAGACAGGTTTTTTGTGATCAACGTTTGCCGCATCTTTTCTAGAGGTTTCTTCATGAAAGGTAAAAGCAGCCAGCCCAGTCTCAAATATAGCTGCTAAACACATAAAGTAGTTACCAATGAGTGACTATCTTAGACCCACCACTCGAATGTAGTCGCAAGCTGAAGGCCTCCAGGATTGCCAGGCCTGCCCCAATGACCTGCAACACTATCACCTCGGGGCTTGATTATAGTGGGGATGATAAGGATGATGAAAAATAAATAACAGGGAAATAAAACAACAGACTGGCAGTCATTAAGTTGTTTTTGGTGGTTGTGGCTGTGTGATGGCTACACACACTCACTTTGATCTGCATTATTTACACTGCAGCTCAAGAGAGATGAGACAGGCAGCCTCTACAATGCAGGTTGCATTGCGCTGCTGGTTTTTTCATTCACCTAAACCCACCTTGATGCCAGTCCAACAGGTGTTGCCTTCCTCTGCTGGTGCTAGTATGTTCCACTTTTTGGGTCTTGTTTGTTTTATTTCAGGGTTTTCCATCTCCTAGCCTTTCGTTAAAGAGGCACGCCCTGTGGGATGGGGTGGAGCTTAACCTAAAATACGTGCAATTCAATCACCAGCCCCAGATTTATGATAATGAAATTTTAAAAGATTGACACGTTTTTAAATTACTTGGTAATAAAAAAACAAAGATAATTGACCCTGATAGATGGATTTTTTTAGATTTAATTCTAATCTTGTACAAAAAATGAGACTATCCATAGGCTTTTTCAAAAAAGTGAAGAACTTATTTTTAAATCTGATTTAAAATTAGAACAATAATAAAACAATAAAATTTTTAAAAGAACGGATTTGCTGCAAAAATACCATAACACATTCAAATGCAGAAGAGTTATAAAAAGTGAAAAAAAAAGCTTGTTATTAAACCTCAAGTTTTATGGGGATTTTGAATTGAATTAAAAATTTTAATCAAATCTAATTTTTGAATAGAAACTAAGATTGTTTATCAGAACTTTTGATCTGAAGCTAGATAATTTGTTTATCGAATTTTCAAACTATAGTTCTCATCTTTATTATTGTTATCTTCACAACATTTCGGATGATAAACCCCTCTTGATGTCATCAGAAGCTTTCTCAACACATCAAACTTAACTCTTTAGTCAATCTTCAAGGGTAGACTTGTTCTTATTCTGTTAACCATAACTGGTTGTGACACAATGGATAAAATAAGTGGGCATTCCACATAAAGGTAATAACTAATAAGGAATACATGTAAAGACTTAACACTAATAGCCAGTTGTGTTTATTGGAGTGAGAACAGTTTAAACCTTATGGTTAAGTTCAATTATGACAGGAAGATTATTTAGTCTAAGTTGTCTAAAATGTTATGAGGATAACAATGAGAATGTTGACAGTAGTCCAAAAATTCAATACACAAAAAAAATCCCAGCAATTTAAATTGCCAGGAGAAAAATATAAATATGTGTAAATACTTGTATAATTTGTTTTTCAGCTTGTATTCAACAGAATTATGCAAATGTGGTTATTTTTTTTATTCTTTGAGAGGACAAAGTTAAAGTATTTTTAAAATCTCTTTTCCCTCTCTTGCCTAATTATTTCACCTGAGCTGGCTTTGAAATCATTGATTTTTTACTTTCTTCAATTTATATATTCTTTTAATTGGTTATATTAGGTTGGCCAAACAAGTTTTTTCTTCCACCAGACATTTTCTTGTTTGCCAGAAAAGTAAATTGTGTGAATCTTTAAAGGCATCACTTTTGGTTGTAAAAAGAATTAATTTTAATTATGGTATTTGTACTTTTTCCTTGACTTATGGGTTAGGGCAATGTAACACTTTCATATGCCAGGATGGCTGGGAGGGGATCATCATCAAACTCTCAATTGAAGCCCGATAAATAAATTGGTTATGAGTTACCAACTCAATAAAATTCAGAAGCCACCAACCATTAATAACTCATATTTTATATTCATTAGTAAGTTGTAATTTTATTTCTCGAAGGATTTTCCTCTGAGTGCTAATCTCTATAAAAGTATTACTTTTCCAAAAGACAAGTGAGACAAAATTTTTAGAAATCCAATATGTAATAAGAATCAAAAATCGATAATAAAAAAATCAGCTTCTAGAAGAAATGGTCCAGTTTAAATGAAATTTTACTCACACTTATAGTCTATCATTGAAAGAATCTTTCAAAAGTTCATTGAGGAAAGACCCCCAAACGACTTGCCCTATTTTTCTTGGAATTTTTTTTTTGAGGAATTTGGACTTGTGGGTCAAATTCAACTTGTTTTTCAAAGACCTCACATCAATTGTCAGAATTAAGATCTGAGGGGATCATCTGTTTGTGTAGGACTTGTTTTAGGAAGACAATTTCTAGCCATCATCTTTCTCAAAATTCTGGCATCCAGCTTAGATCTGTCATCTCTAATCTGCAAGGTGTATCAATGTTTCTTCTAATTCTTCACATCCATGCCTAGACCATCAAATTGCCAAATCAATTTGATAAATTCCATGAATTGTTTATTTAACTTAAGCTTTTGGTATGCCCATAAAAACAGACATTTAATGATCCTGACATCATCTACTCTTACTAGGTTTCTCATCCAGGAAATCTGGTTACATATCACATGAACCTCTATGCTTCAGCCCATTTGAGTTTCTCAAGGAACTCAAATCATATCTGTCTGTGTCATAATAGCCTTTCAGGACCTGTTGACAGTATGTTGTCCAGGTCTCTAAGAAGTGTAGGATGCATGACTTTTGCATGCATACTCATTTTTGTCTTTTTGGTGAGAGCTTGTCTTTCTATTCTGTATCTCATTATTAAAAGCTTTATCAGTGGAAACACTATTGCCAAAAGATAAAAGATTCAACAGCTCTCAGTCTTGTGCCATTTACATATATATTGGTACTTAATAGTGACAATGTGAAAGCAAGGAGAACATCACTTTGTTTTTTGCAGGCTGATTGTGATATCAAAGACAATGCATATGATTCACTTCATATCGTTTAGACTGTGGGCAATTAAGTCCACATTGAAAGTATACACCAGTTTTAATATTATTAAAATGAAAACTGAAGACTTTGCCAGTAGTGCAGAAGTGAAGCAGGACTTGTATTCTGAAATGGTGTATGTAAGTGTTGACTCAAAGTAGACTACAAACAAAATTAGTACTAGAACAACACCCTGCTTCATACCATTGTCAATTGCAATTTGTTCTGATATTATTCCATTGAAATAAAAAAAAAAGTGCTTTCATTTTCTGGTGTAAGCATAGTGATAGGCAGGCAGCCAAGTTTTCTAAGTATTGTTGTCCAAAAGACAAACCTGTCAACAGTGTCAAACATTTTTGTCAGGTCCACAAAATCCCTATACATAGCCTGTCTGTGTTATATATATATATATATATATATATATATATATGTGTGTGTGTGTGTATTTAGGCAGCAAATCATTATTAATACAAA
>JAUZSX010289627.1:0-14360 GCA_034780655.1 Idiosepius hallami
TATACACTTTGATAAATGTTCAATTTTATAACTTTGGCTGAGTCACACAAAATAGTTTTAAAAAATGATTATTTATTTGTAATTTTCGACTTTCAAAAAAAAAAATAGGGCATTTTTTTTACTAAGAAAAACTTGTATTGAAATTGCCAAAATAACACAGATCAGAATTAGCAGAAAAGGAGCATCAAAGCAGTCCCCGTGCAAGGCCTGGTAATGCTACTAGCATATAAATAACTAGATAAACTAATAGTAAAAGTATAGATCTATGTAGATTAAAAACACTTACAAAGAAACTGTTGCGTTTGATGTAGAAGTAATAAAGACAGACAGAATTAAACCTTTCCAGAAGGCTTTACCTGACAAAACGCAGGTAATAATAAAGTAAGAAATAATAGATGTACGTAAGTAAGCAGTAAGAAAACAGCAGTATAATACAGATAGCTGTACGTAAGTAAGAATAATACAAGTAGTATTAATCATGGAATTTATTAGAAAAACTTGACGAGTCCAAAGTCATACTTTGCAACAAATATTCATAACAGAAACACTTGCTGTTTAAATTAACCAAGAACAGAAGGAGTGTTGCTTCTTTATGCCGAAAGCAAATTTGTGAAAATCAACAATTTCTATTTTATTTTTCTTTTTGATGTTATTTCTTATCTTTGTTATTCACTTTCATCAAACATTTAACCATTAGCTTTCTATTTTTCTAAGGATTCTAATTCAAGATTAAGGAGGAATTTGTAAGATTTATGTGTAAAAATGGCGAATCGTGCTAATAGACAGCACTTAGGCTTTGGGCGTTGTGTTGTGGATAACAGGATAGTTTTGAAATTAGAGCGATGGTTCAATTTTTGAATGAAAAATTTGGAGAAAATGATGCTATGCCATTAAGGAGAGATAAAACCTTTAATGAATGAAACAATCCGATTATTAAATTAACTTCTGCATTAAAAATGATTAATCTAAATGCCTAGTAGTTATTAGGGGCGAAATAATGCAACAAATAGAAAAGAAAATAAATAAAAGAAAGAGGAAATACGTCGTGTGAAACAAACGCACTAACAACTGGCCCACGACACAGTTATACCTTCATATAACCAATTTATATTATTTTACTCTTAATCTTAGCCACACCTCTCGTTCTAAAAGCATATTATTTCGATTATCGATTTTAATCATTATTTGGTGCATTCAAAAACAAAAGTAAACTCCTAGTAAAACATGAAGTATATTTGAGTAAATTTTAAAGAAAATCAGCTCAGCTCTTTCGTAGTCCATGGAAAATGAGCCAATACTCACACAAACACTGGCAAAGTTGTATTTATCATCATGTTTAGTTTTTTAAGGCATATCAACATGTTTAGGCCACTTATTACCAAAAACAGTCAATTTTGAGAAACGTTCAATTGTTCACACATAGTTTTCTCAATAACACTACATGCATTATTTTACCAACAGCTGAAGAGAATGTTAAGATTCATACCTTTCCCAAGAGATTTAGATTCGATTAAATATGTAGATACGTTTATTTGTTAAAATAAAATGTGCATGAGTTTAGACAAACTCTAATCAATGAACATTTTAAAATCGGATCATCAAGATTGTATGAGATCCTACTTCCTGCAACTATTTAGAAAATGAAACCACGATAGTAATTTTTTTAAACGATTCAACCAACTAAAATTTGCTTATATATGATACTAGTTTTCTATATAATAAGCTTCTTCAACTACTTTTGAGAAAAGATTTAGAAATGAATTTAGTAGAAAAAAGCATTAGAAATGAATTTAGTAGAGAAAATCATTAGAAATGAATTTAGTATAAAAATTCACTCGGAAGAAATTTAGAATATAAAAAAAGTTAACTAGTTAACTGCTTTCCTTTTGGCACATGCACATGCAAAGGGAGATAACTATTCTAGCATTTAATAAAATTTAGATAAATTGATTTCTAAAACAATCAAAACTAAAAAAATAATGATCCAAAATGTTTATTAATATTTTTTCCCTAATTTTGAAAAGGAATCCAAAATAATTACATTTACTGGATTTTTCATTCAGTAAATTTTATAATTTCTTATCGAAATAATCAATAAATTAATTAAAACATTCTCTGCTCATACAATTCAATCGTGATAAATATTTAATGAATTAATGTTCTCTTGTATGGTAATCATATATAAATGAAATTATAAGTGCTGACAAAGTCATATCTCTTTCTTGTTTTTCTGTGCTCGTTTAAATATAATTTCCGGTTAGGATACTAATTTCCCTTGTAAAGGTTTATTGGTATCCATTTTCATTATTCAATAGTTAATTATTTAGATTCACACGTTTGTATTGCTTGATAATTCATACAAACTGATCCTCCAGAGGCCTGAAAGCGTGTGGTTGAAAAGACAGAATATGTATAAGCAATAGCAATGCATCATCATATCTTCTCGCACAGTGATGTGTGTGATGTAACAATTGTTTTCCTAAAAAGGACTAGCAGAGGCACAGCGTGCAGGTATGTTACATGCCCTGATACAGTACCTCATATTCTTAAATGGTTTCCCATCTTACCACTGACCAAGTTCGACGTTGCTTAAACTTGATAACCAGATGGTAACCGGTGCTTTCAATGTAACTTGGCCGTTTAGTAATGGCATTAAAAAACATTTATTACATCGGGACATGTGATCAGAGGGTTCTTGCTGGTAGTAAGGTTGAAGTTTTCTACTACCGTGGAATTTCCAAGGGTTTGTCTAGTATTGCATTGCAATAGTAATCATTATAGAAATTTGACACATTTGAATTATTTCTAATAATCAAATTGCAATAACCCCAACCCTGATTCCCATTTTAGTTGAAATAATATTTTTATAGTTTTATCTTGATATATTTTTCTCTTCAGTTTATATTTGTTTTAGACTTGCATTAAAAACTTATTTAGCATTTAGTTAAATATTTCCGTCGATTATAGTTAAGAGAATGAACCTAGACAATGAACTCATCACTTTCATAAAAGTCATATAATGTCGGCTCTAATGCGATGAGTTAAAAAAAAAGAAATATCAATCTGTAACCAAACAAATGATCTCAAAATGACATTATAATCAGTGATTGAGACCAGAAAATGTTCTCTATTGGCGCCCAGAAACTCTTGAAATATGTTGGTGTTATATAGAAGAGGGGCGGTCAGTCATCTGAATATATGAATAACTTGGTTGAGATTCGCTTTTAAAGAGCAAATGATTGCAGAGATGTTCTTTGAAGTGAATTTGTTCAATGGAAAGGCCACGCTGCCTCATAACAAATCACGACTCGATTAGAGACAGCAAAGCGTCATGAGTATTTTTGCTCACTGCTTATATAAGCGTGTTGCCTCATTGGCTGTTTAACTAAAACTGTTAGATTTTTTTAGATCCTCCGGATTAGTTTTTTTTATAAGTGTATGCATTATGCTGACTGTTGTTTATATAATTGTTGAATTTTCAACGTTATGCCTTAAGAATCATTCAAAAGATACATAAAAGATATGTTATATCAGATAATAAACTTTAAATCGTTGACATAAGGCTTGATGATATGAATATTTATTATGTGGATATAGTCCTAATCTTCATTTTTGTTCAATGCACTATTCTAAAGAGAACGCTTCATAATATGTATATTTGTTATGTAGACTATAGTTCTCATCTTTTTTTTTAAAGAACTATCCTTGTGATTAAATTCGATGATATGTATATTTATTATGTGGACTATAGTACGCGTATTTTTTTTTTTAAATATACTAATTTTGAAATAAAGTTGCTAGTATGTATATTTATAATGTAGACTACACTCCTTGCTAGGTTAGAGGACAATTTTTTCAGGGATTCAGGAGTAAAAAGAAGGTTGTATTAGAGTATATTAAAAATTATTATTTAAAAATAAGTAGTGACTTTAGGATCAATCTGTATATAAAACACTTTCTCTTTGTAACAATGGAGAAGAAAATTCTAAATAAATGCTTGTCTTTTAGTTTGATATTTAATCCAGATAACGATTACATTGCAAATCTTCCATAAAGTGAAATAATTATTATCTATTTTATTAAGTCTTTCACAGGATTTAGATTTTCCTGTTTATATATTATTATTCATCAGAATGTCAGACAAAAAATTTGAATGTGTCTGTGCAGGTCAAAATTACACCTACAGCCCCGTGACCAACATTTTCTGTTTGATGTTTACCCATGGCCTTATCAAAAACTGACGCCCGACAAAACTAAATTATATTTGATACACTCACGTTAAAAGACCAGTAAAGACATCCATGAATGATCTGACTGTCTGTAACTTGCAACTATTATAAGTATTATATATAACTTCAAAGATAGAAGTGTTACTAAATACAAAAGGCCACTTCTATCTATTTGCTAGATGAAAGAAAGTTCGTTACTAATTTAAACTTCGTTATGAATATTTCTTGAAAGAGAACTTCAATCCTATTTGATTTAACATATTTAAAAGGCTTTTTAAAAAAAAAATAAATAAACAATTCATGCCTAATGATTTTTAAACTAGATTAATTTCTAATGATTTCCTCGAAGGTATTTATAGAAGCCTATTATATAAAGTAAGCCATTACTGCACATATAAAAATTGTAGTGGTCTGAATATTTAAAAGAAAATAACTATTATGGTTCCATTTTCTGTATAAATCTCCATCCTGATATTTTCATTTTGAATGTTTACTAAGCGTTGATAATTCGTGTTTTAACGCATTATCGTTAAAACACGCATAATCCTTTTTCCGCATAAATCTCCATCATGATATTTTCATAACAAATGTTTACTAAGCGTTGATTTTCCCAAATATTCAGTCTAAAACCCGCATCTCGTCCTTAAATTTATATCAAAGTCTCTATTTCCAAACATGTGTCTACATTTTTCTGAGTAAAAGTCCCAAGTAAAAGTTTTCCAAATATTCTTTGCTACATCTTGGTTTTCATACGTATTATATCTGAAGTCTTTATCTTATTCTTAATTGAAATATTTATATAAAAGTTTCTATTTCAAGACACACGTCATAGTTTTTCTGAATAAATCTCTATCCACATGTTTACATCTATTCTTTATTCATTTTTGTGTTTTTTCATAATATGTCTAAAAATATCGATCTAAACATTATTCTCAGCAATTTTTGTTATGGTGGCAATTTATCAAAATTTTAGAATATTTACAGCAAGCAAGAATAATCTATGAATGAATAATTAATTCTCTAATAATTAAATTATTTTATCCAAAAATTCTGAGAGAGGAAAAAATTTGTTTTTTTCATATAAATGTTGAATATTCAAAGTATATTTGAATTTATTTATTTATTTAATTTTGATTAATTCTCGTAAAAAAATTCAATTTAGTCTTTAAAAATTCTACCAATTCTACCAAATTCAAATTCTCTGTCGACTTTTTAAATCAAGGTATCCGACTTTTGGTAGAATTAAGCGAAAGAAAAGTCTATAAAGTTTTTTAATCACATTCTTCACAAAATGCCGTAAACAAATGGGGATTAAAAACATTGTATTGTAGTTATGATTCATAAAATATAATACATTTGCAGGCTGATGAAATTGATTTTTGTGTAGTGACAAGACAGTCAATATGGCTTGAAACTTAACCTAATGAACTGATAAAGGCAACCAAATTTTCTTGGGGAAGATTATGGAAAAATAATTTAAGATTTTATGCACAATATTTTCAAAAAAAACTCCAACCGCTTTTCAGGCAAATAGAAATTAATTTTGTGTTGTGAAAAGACAGCAGCAGATTAAAGAAATACAAAGGAAAATAAATAAAATAATTCAAATGATACTTTGTCATGATGGCACCAGGTATTTCTATGTTTAGCAACGAAGGAAATCCATTGAACTTTAAATATTTTTTTCATAATATTTTGTGATCTATTTGTTGGATTGTTTGCTGACTCAGGAGATGAAAAGTTTTGAATAAAAACGAGAAGAAATATCAACAATGAAAAAGAATAAAGTTTTTTTAAGGACTATTTTTAAATATTGAATTTACGATCCACATAAAATGATTTGAGTTTAAAAAACAACAACACGTCTGTTGTCAATAAAAAATATAAATATATAATTTTTCATATTATATGTTTTTCTACATCGATCATATCCTATTAGACTGAAGACTCATCCCTAAATCTATAATTAATGTTTTATTTATTTATTTATTTCATTTTATTTTCCAATTTTTTTCAAATTGTTTAAATTTGAAGTAATTTATTAATTTATTTAATTTCTTATTTTTTTACAGTTTCTCTGCTCAAAAACACAAACATAACAATATAAATCGATTTGTTTTTGTTGTATTTTATCTTATGTATTTATTTATTTATTTAAATAATTATACACTTTAGCTCCAGCCAACACATGCTCAATTCCTTTTGGAAATCAGGATTTTATGAAAATATCTCTCTCACCTTTTTTCCTCTAATCTTTTGTTTTCTCTCTTAAAATGAAACTTTATAATTAGGACTGAGACAAGGCTGCAGAGGTTGGTATGTCGTCGTACACACTTACTTGTGATTTGATCACCCTTTAATAATCTGTTCTTAAAGTTTGGTTTAACACATTCGTTTTTTTTTTCTCAGTTAAAAGTCGTTGATATTGTTTTCTCGGTTAAATCTTGTTAATGCAGTCACTTCAATTACAACTAAAAGCGACAATTATTTTCATCAGAAGAAAAAAAGTTTCAGACTCAATATTTTAGCTTTTTGCTCTTACTGACGGCGATAATTAACACTAGTTTTAACGCTTATTCAACAAGAATAAAAAAAAACATTAGCATAAAAAATGGAAAAAAAACACTTAATGTTTCCGGTTGCACTTTATTGAAATACTTAATTAGTTTGATTTTTATTTTAATCTCAGGACATCATTCATCACAAATGCATTTTTCGTGCGAGTTTCAACAAAAATCATGACACTCGTTATTCATTAGTTTAGCATTCTACCAAAACTACTTTGAAGATTTAGGGTCTAAAGACTTGAAACTTTATATATTTCGTCCCAGGAAATAATTTCTTATTACTTTTTTATCCCATTTTTTACCTATTTTTGAAAGTTTGTCATTACTTAAAAATATATTACCAACCAATATTTTTTTTGTTTTTTAAAACGAAATGAATTCAAAAATTCGAAATAATTCAAAATTTAATATTGAAAATTCTTCAGTTAATTTTGCTTGCAATCAGAATTTAAAAAGATGACGACATACCAACCTGCTTGAAATCTGATCCGGGCATAACTCTTGAATCAAAAAGGGACTTCTTTACTTTACAAGGAGAATTTCTGATGAAGGGTATATAACTTTTCAACGTTCTTTAATTGCAAATGGTAAGTTTAAGAAAAAGATGCAAAAAGGGTCTTTCTTTATACACATCGGCTTCCGGGGGTGCGGATATAGACCAATACCGTTCTTTGTTGGAAAGTCTTTTTTGAATTGCCCTGAATAAGTATTTTCTTGTTCGTTCTTTGCACAGTGTTGGTTTTGTCCTGGCTGAGGTTTAACTTTGATCTCCGTCTGAAATGTTCATTTCCAAAATTATTCAACTCAAAGAAGGAGATATAGTTGAATAGCTTTATTTCTTAACACCGCGTACCAAAAATATTGACATGTCATTTGTCTATATATTGTCAATAATTCCATGGATTATAACTAAGAATATAAAGTCAAACTGTTTAAAAAATAAAAGATAAAAAAATCTCGTTCCTCCCAAAAAATAATTAAAGACAAATAACGACCTTAAAAAACAAAAAAAAAACAAAAACATAAACAACAAAAACTATATAACAAGTAAACTAGACAGAGGATATTAAAACATTTTTCAGCATTGAATGACCTAATGGGAGTTAATGTGTTAGTTAAATCAATCAATCAATCCATGTTTTTGGAATCAGTGAAGAAAACCCGACCAACCCCGAGAGCCGACAAAATCGACCAATGCCTAAGTTCTGTCAATTCATCATTAATCTCTTTAATAATGTTACACCATCATAATTTATGAATTTATGTTTCTTGTATTTATAATTATAGGTTCTCACATTCTATTCAGTTCTATGGTAGATCCAATTATGGTCAATCTTGTTTCAAACGCCATTTACTTTGGTATAAATCGATCCTTAGAAAAAAGAAAAGGAATATAATTAGAACGGTAACAGATTAAAATTATTATTCAGGTAGCAGTGGCAGTTGGAGGAGTAACCATAATAGTGATATTACTTGTCAGATCTCCGTATCCAAAATTTTGAAGAGTAATAAAGTGATATTTTTTTCTATCTTGCTTCATTAAATAAGGTGAATCAGTTCTTTTTTGTTCTATGATTGGTTGAATACCATTCTCCCCCCACCGTGTGTCATGAATTGGTCCAATCCCGGTGATTACACTCTATGTTTATTAGACAAAAAAAACCCAATTCAACAGAATAAAACGAATACATAAAATAATCAGAACTTATCAAAGTAAATCTTAGCTTAAAAAATAAATAAATAAATGATAACGCCATTCATTAGTTTTATTTCCTTAAAACTCAATGATAGCCCTTGTGGGAAATGATCAAGTCTATCCTATCTCCGCAATGCTCACAGCGTAACGATCGGCACTTGGTTAAGTGCTTCACGTATTTCTCTTTCATTTTGTAGCTGTCAAAATCGCTTTGTGTTTTTCTTCATCTGCGGTTTCAATTTCCAGACGAAAAAGCAATAAAATAGAGAATAAAAATGGTATAAAGAACAAGTTTAAAATTGATAAAAGGTGCGATCACTTTTGAAGGATGTCGTCAACAAGGATTCCTTTTTGTTCATTTATTTATTTTTTTTTTCATTTAGCCCATCTTATCTTGAATAATAGCATCGATAACATATTCTACTTGTCGTTAGCGTTTAATAGTTGATAATTAATTGTAATTCTCTGTTGAAGGGTATGGGAGATTCAAGACATTCAGGCAATGGGAAATAGAAGGGATTTAAAGTAGAACTTCATAAAAAGAAAAATTGATTGAGTATAGATAGAAAAAGAAGCAAAATATAATAACTCATGATACTAATAAAAATAAATAAATAAATGAAATTATTGCATTACGTGTTATTAGCGTCAGAGTTAGTAGATAATTTAGTATAGTTTAATTCTTCTATAACATGGTTAGTCGGAACGGCCCATACACAATTTGACTTTCCTAAATGTTAATACAATATTCCAACTGGTTTCTCCGACTGTTACGCCATTTCACTCCCCTGAATGACAATTGAATATTCCTACCAAATAGTATGGAGGAACGGAAAGTACAAATGGAATATTCCAATAATAATCCTATGAAGGCAAACAGAATATTCCAACGGGTTAATCTGACTGTTACATCCTTTAATCCTTGTGAATAAAAATCAAACATTTTAAATGACTTTTACGACTGTGAAACAGTTTTGTCGCTCTGAATAAAAATTGAATATTCCAATTACTGAGTACGACCGTGATGGTTTGACTTTTAAAAGTAAAAATAAAATATTGCAACTACCTATTATGACTGTAACACAATTTGACCCCTCTGAATAAAAACAGAAAATGCAAACTACCAAAATCTCAGTTTACCTGGATCTCTTACGCATCGTGTCATTTTTAAAAATTGCCGAATTACTCAGAGAACCATGGGTAGCCTCTTGGAAGAGTTCCCATTGGTTCTGTTTTTAAAAACTGATCAATATGTGCCTGGTATATATGAAAAAGAAGCGTTTAACAGTGTAAGGCATGCAGTTAGTTTATTCTGCTCAAGTAGTTCGTTGTCCCTTCACTAACTTAAAAAATTGTCAGTCTTTCTCAAGAAGCAATAAAATCTTTTTTTTTTTTAAATCGATGGTAGGAGCACTGCCTAGAATTTTTAAAAGTTTATGAAATTTTAATTAAAATACTGTTTATTTTAGCTACAGCAATTGCTATTGCTAAAGTGGTAAAATAGAATGAAGATAATCCTATTGTTAAGGAAATAATAATATCAATCGATAATCATAGTGTTGTGGGGGCTATCTCCCCTCGCTATCACAGAAACATAGACTCGCCCGTTGGGCATATTACCCGTCTCCTAAGTCACCTCAAGCTCCGGCATTGTTGAACACACTGTACTAACTCTTTCTGTATCTTACTAACTTCCTTTTGTATAAATGATCTATCAAACTATTCACCTAGTCGTTGTTCCATTCTTGATTCTTACCACTCGGCACCACAACATATAGATAACACCCGTTCAACGCAGGTTTTTCTACGATTACGTGTCTGTAGTGCGTTTTACGATGTAGTTAGCCAAACAATAAGAACACTTTTTCTTTAGAAGAAATTCAATAATGTTATTGATGGATTGTGTAATAGATACATTAAAATATTATCAATACTACATGTCACTGAAAAGGTTCAATTAGATAAAAACAGCTGTTTGGTACTTTATTATAATTCGGACTGTGATAATATGCTTTTATTAAAGAATATTCTCACCCCGACTCGTAATTTGCGATTTTACTATTTCTTTTTATTCCGTAGTGATTACTGCTACTACAGAATTAAAACAAATGGTAAAATTGGAAAATAGTCAAGTCTGTGAGAAGAATATTCTTTAATAAAAGCATGTCGTCACAACACTTGTTATAAATTATGTAAGAGATTGTGTTTAACCATAAGATTATAATTTGGTTAATATCTATATTTTTAGCTCTATCTGAGATTTTCTGAATTGCGTAGGCAACGCTGGGCTATCTTGCTGGTCATGAATATAAAATAGCTGTCATGATTGATTGATTGGTATTCTCAAGGTAATGTGACGTTTTATAATATCATCATGATACTTCAAGGCAGACTCATAAGCTTCTGTTTTGTAACTTTATTAGAAATGATTATGAATGACAGAATACTCTCATGTATCCATTAGTATAACAACGACAATTTTGTAATGCAATTGTGTTTAAGCTTTGTGCAAATAGTCAATTGAATCTTACAGTCCCCATCGTGTTTTCTTAAGTAGCTTGTAATTATGAGATTTTCTTTTTCTTTTTTGTTCTTTTATTTTCTTATTTTTACTGACCAATAATGATGAGCAGAAGGAGACATTGGTGTATTGGACAATTGTGAAGCTTTTAGCACGTCATTGGAGGATCGTACCTCCTGGGCATCAGATAGAGTCAGAATAGTTTTTTTTTGGTGACAAAATGATTTACTATTAAAATCTGTTCAGACATCGATTAGAAATACGAAGACATTGCTGGAAGGTAAACGATAAAAGCATGTGTGTTCAACAGGAATAAATGTTGTTTAGGATCAGTTTGTATTTTTCTTTATTTCTTTTTCTTTAATGATTATTGGTAGTGGCTTTACGTTTCTTTGCTTTTAGTTTTGTTTTAGTCTTATTTTTGGGAGCTCTCACACCGGTCACACTCAGCACTTGCATACCGTTAGTGACCGGTGATAGTTACTGCGTGTTTTTGTAGTTGTTGAGCAGGAAGACCTCTCCTCACCCGTTCAGGCTTAGATTAGTCTTTCTGTTTTTATAGAGTTTTTGCAATCTCAGATTAAACTGAGACTCCCAGTTGAGGACGTTTTTTAGCATGGTCGCTCGTTGTGAGAGAGGGCATGAGGGAAAGGGAAGGCCTTTCAGTTCGAATGCTAAATGCGTTTGACTGATCATACTCCCAGTCCTCACCCAAATCAAGGACGTTTATTAGCTTGGTCACACGTTGTGAGAGAGGGGGTGAGGGAGAGAGAAGGCCTTTCAGTTCGAATGCTAAATCCGTTCGATTGATCATACCACGAACCACTGACCAGCCTGATAGAGTAACTGATATTCATAAGGTTTCACTTATCTTATTACTAGCCTGTACCTATCTTAACCGGTAATCTAGCGAGAACCGGCATCTCCAACGTGACTTGAACGTACTTGTAACTGCGCGCGTGAGTGTATTTATATGTGTATCAGCATCCTAAACTTTTCAGGATTAGCCAGCTCAACCATTGAACAAGTACGTTTCAATAGAGCTAGATTTACAAGAATATTGGTGAGGCACGCAGTCAACAGCAGTATAGTGCAACATATTCGTTTCTCACCTTCCTACATTAAATCTTCATATAAGGCAAAAGCAGAGTTCTGACATCGCTGAAGTTTAGTGAGAACAAGTCTCTTTTAGTAATTATGACGATAAAAAAAAATAAGAATATTTCCTATTCATTGCTTTTGTCAATTGATTCAGTCCTTGACCCTCAAACTTGTGTGCCATTGCCTTAAATTAGTTCGGGACTCCTATGTTCTCTTAAAAAATAGTTACAACCATTATTCCAGGGTGCCATCTACATACTTGCTTTGTAAACAGAGCCTTGCTACCTGGAAGTTATGTCATGGTAAAGTTCATTTAGTCTATTGTATTATGATAGGGGTTTCATCCCCAAAATTTCATTGTAGTCGATTATTGAATATTTTATGCAAAAACAAAGTTAAATATAAACAAGGCTTCGTATTACTACTAGTTTTATAAAGAAAAAAAAAAGTAGAAAAAAACTGATAAAATGATTTCTGGACAAGATAGATTTCCCTATCTTGAGCAAAATTGATTGTTCAAAGGTCGACAGCCGTGTCACTTAGACTTGTCAATGTTTATAGAAAACGAATAATAAAAAAAACACAATGGCAACAATAATTGAATAAAAACGTGATTTTCAAACATACGCCAGACATCCAACTTGGCAATTATGACAGCTCATTAATTCGAATAGGATTGAAGTGAAATTAAACGTTTCTTCAGTAAATTATTAATGACATAATTTTGCTTTAAAAAAAAAAATTAAAAAATAAATTTAGAAATAAAAATAAATTTTCAAATATCTATTAGACTAACGACCCAAAGGTCTTTATCACAGCAGATTTTCAATTCTGTGGCCTGAATTTGGGTGGTAAAAGAAAAATTAGCTAATACTACCGAGAACATCATACTTTATTTCCTAGAGCGTGGATGTTTCACATTTCTGATAAATTTTATTTAAACAACCAAATCTATGAGAGAACCATTACAAGTAGCAGTAACTATTTTTGAAGTGAAGAAAAAGCTGAATTGCAAATGGTCAGATTTTTTAACAAAACTAGCCGAAATTTCAACATCAACGTTACAGACTAAGATTGAAATAATGAATTATTAAATGCAAATATATTTTGCTTGAGAAAAATTTATTTTGATTTTATAAGCAATATTTAAAGGAAAAGATTTTCAAAAATTCACAACTTTTACACACCAATATAATAGAGTTGATTTTTTTCTGGTGACAATGCGGCTTATATGTACTAAAGTGCTTGTCTATGTCAAAATGGCAATTATTATATAGTAAAAATTAACCTTCCTTGAGTGACTATTCATAAAATATAGGATTATAAGTAAAAGAAAAAAAAACTATTCCAGTTTACATTTAATTTATCTCTGTAGTCTCCCTGGGTAACCCCTAGTTAATATTCTTCCATTACTGTCATTCCCGTGAAAGGTAATAAAGTATATTCTATAGTTGTTTAATTGAAAATAAACAGAAATTTAATTAATTAAACTCTAGCGTTGCCAGCCAAAATCTGAACAGAAATTTCATCAATTGAATCCTAGTAGTCCAGGGAAAAATGTCGTCGCCCTTGCACTCAAAGAGAATTAAGCTTTAGTGGGTTAAGAGTGTAGCTTAGGGCTCACTAAACAGGGTTAAGCATGTTTACAAAAGTCCAGGTTAGTTATATTTTTCTTAACATGGAGAACCATGTTTAGGAGATCCTAAGCTACACTCTGAATCCACTAAAGTGACATTCTCTTTGGGTGCAAGGGCAACGCAAATCTTTCCCGGACTATAGATTTAACTGCTTGAAAACGACTGAAAATTTCAAATCCCAGTCAAAACGATATTTTTCATTTTCAGAAGTGGCAAATTTTGGATTCTTGAATCGTATTATACTAGTTCAAATCCCTGTCAAAACAATTACATTTACTTTTAGAAGTAATAAAAGCTTGGAATCTGGAATCGTGTCACATGAGTTCAAAAGCCCTGTCAAAATCATTACATTCCGTTTTAGAAGTGGTAAGAGCTTCGACTTTAGAATCGTATTACACGAGTTTAAATCCAAGTCAAAATTTAACGTATATAGTTATACTTGATATCTGGTTAAATTTCAATAAAATCAGTTAAAACAAAGGAAAATTTCAAAAATTTTCAATTTGACACAATAATAGTTGTCAGGTTTTTTTTTGGGACATTTTATATATTTTATGCATTTTCCAGCTTCTTTGTCAGCCCTTAAACAGACTGTTAAAAATATATATA
>JAUZSX010289634.1:0-14360 GCA_034780655.1 Idiosepius hallami
ACCCGCTTCTAACCGGTGCCCACCTGTGTGTCGAATTTGGTCGCGATATCATAAGAGGTGCGCAATTGCATAAAACATACACACACACAAACACACACACAACGACATCCTCACTTTTATATATAAGATATTTACATGGTGAACACTAACCCAAGTTTGACTCAAGGCCATTTTTACGTGCTTTTACCCAGGCTTTTTACATTAGGAGTTACCTTTCACCTAGAAGAGATGTTCTCCTGAGTTAACGAGCCTTATCTGTCCAAGGCAGCTAAAGGTGAATATAATGGTTTTTGACTGGGATTTGAACTCGCATACTACGATTCCAGAGCCCGAGCTTTAACCAATGCTCCAATTTTGCTGCTGTATTATATATAATTAACGTAATGAACCCCTTTGATATGTTACAGCAGTTTGGTAATTTTATTTTGTATGTGGGATAAAGACTGGCAAATTTGTTTGATGACTGAATAATCAGTTCAGTCAAATCAGGTTTTAATTCTTGCATTTAAATTTCAAGAAAGAAGTCGTGGCTATTATTAGGTTTAATTATCATTATTACTTTTCTATTCTATTGCCAGTTATCTATTTTGCTTTGATTTCATCTATTGTTTTCGGAAACAAAAATAGAGGTGATATGTGTTGTAGTTGAAATAATAAGAAAGAGTCATTAAACATTACACTTCTTTCCTTCAGTTCAAATAATGTGTATATATGAAGTAGGTTGATTTTTTTTGCCTTTTACCAGAGATGTTCCAACTTTTTTTTATTCATCAAGAAGATTCCAAACTAGCCTTGTAAAAAGCCTTTTAGAAGTCCTTATTCAAACCCTGAGTTAGTCAATTAAATATTAAAAATTTTCAAATGAAATATGACATTATATTAAAGTCCATTCAATTTCCTATCTAATGGTGTATGAAACATGTGTGTCTCTATCTTAGTCTAAATGTGCCAAGCAAAATAAAACATAATATCCTCTGTTTTTTTTCCAATGAAGTTGACTTGACATGGACATCATCATCATCATCATAAACACACTATTGACTTGGGTAAACTAAAAAAAAATTTATATCTTTAATAAGAGTATCAATTTTTTTTCCTTCTCTATTCATGCCATAATAATTTTTTTTTCTCATATAATTTTTTATAATCTTTCTACAACTTTTAACTGCCTTTGCCCATGGATATTTTGGGCCCCTTCTCTTCCAAAATTCCCCAATATCGCCTGATGAATCAGGGAAGAAACGAGTCGCAATCTCTATTTTACTAGTTTAGTACTTTTTTTTAAATAGCTTAATTCCTCCATTAAATTTTTTTCCTTCCTCTCCTTTTATTACAATTATTGCATTCCTTGTATCTGGATTTCTGTGTGTTTCTCTCCTTTAAGTATGACAACTGATCACAAAAGGTTTTATTATTATTATCTATGAATATTTCAATTTCGTACAACCAAAAACTTTGAAGTATCAATCTGTAAGTAAATGTAGTTGAATGAGCTCAGATTAATCTCAGTATACTAAAATAAATCTGCATTTTTTTATATATTTAATTAAGCAGTTTAAAAATTTGCATTCTAATTAATATATCAATTCCAGATAATTGGCCTTAACTAATTAATCCTGTTTAATTAAATTGCTGTTATAAAAAACAAAGAAAACCTGACTGGTGTCTACTTAAACAAATCATCCCCGGCAGTCACTTGTGGTCGAGTATGACTGTCCTCCTTTCAGGAGTATGCCTGTGCGTGATGTCTTTTAACATGAGGAGACTGATGCAAATTGAGGATGGGCGTGTTCCAATGGTATGGAGAGAATCATGACGACTGGAGGCCATCCTCTGTTGCAGCCTTCATCCGCCTTCAGTGCCGTGATGTGCGTGGAGTAACAATTGATTTTCTCAAAAGGAGTAGCAGGGGCACCACTTGCTGGTCTGTTACTTGCCCTTGTATAGAACCTGGTATTCTTAAATGGTCACCCATCTCACCATTGACCAGGCTCGACACTGCTTAACTTCGGTGATCTGACTGGAACTGGTGTCTCCAATGTGACTTGACTGTACTTTGTTTTATTCTAATATGTATTCTAATATTTGTTTTATTATAATACTATCAGAATATCTTGGTGTTGCCCATGCAACTCAGAAAATTTTTGGTATAGCCAAAACTATATATCTACATGTAAAAGTCAGATTGCCATGTTTGATAGGGTTCTACATCCGGTTTTGAATTTCCGGTTTATGAGCACTGCATGTGGCTAGATCGAGCTGAAGAAAACAAGTAATTGAACTGTAAACACTCATTTTTTTAAAATCTAACTACTGACTAGGCTTTACGTTGCTAAGCTGACAAGAAACGGCGTCTCTAATGTGACTTGACCGTATAAATCCAAACCACAGACCACATGATGGAGAAACAAACTCTCAAATGACTAGCCCATGACACAGTTATGCATTTATAATGGCAATTTTTATGGTTTAACTCTTGATCACAACTGTTCCACCAAGGTGATCTGATTCAGAATTCATGTATTACAATAATATCCTTAATAATTTTACCGGCAGCCAGGTGAGCCCCTTTTCAGTGCCAGGCCCTCAGGGGCACAGTCGGATTATCAATGGCTCTATACGCCCGTACTTAGTTTCATTTATTATTTAAACCATGAAGCAGTGCTTTGCTTAGCTACATAGCGGCCCTGACACTGAATTGGTCTTGCGACCCCTTTACCCTAAAAAAAGGCAAATTTTACCACCTTAACATACTGAATGCGTTGATCAAAGACTATAAATATACATACATTTACAAATAGTTAGGGTTAGTTAATCTTAATAATTAATCATTTTGGTAATTTTTGTGCATTACAAAAGATCTGTGAAGCCAAGGATCCTTGTGCGGCCCTTAGGGAGCTTGTGGCCCCACCACAATTGCGAGGTCTGCGGGGGCCCTGAACATGGCTCTGCCATGAAGTAAAAAGCTTTCTATGGATAATCATAGTTGTCAAAAAAGAAAAAAAATGGATTTAGTTCTTTAAATATTAGTCAACAAATATGGTGTATGTCAGACTGGCCTAGTCTTACTCTGACAATTCTGGGTGTACATTTATTTTCTAACATTCCTGTTTTCTCTCTCTCACTTGGCTGGGTTGGGGAGTTGTATGAATCACAATCAATAGAATCTAATTCACAGAATGCCTCTTTGTATACCCTTCCTCATCCCACTGTGCTACCATAAAGTCTACATGTTCAAAACTTTAAAAGTTAACTCCATCATTGTAATTATAGTTGCTGTTGCTGCTATGTTAGATATAGTTTGAAGAGTGGTGAAGAGAAGATATGCTTTCTTTCATTTTTTTTTCTCTTCCTCCCACCTCTAGCTTATTTACTTATTCATTTCCTTTTGAAAATATCTCAGAGGTTATTATTTATACACTTTAGAGTTGACCAACTAAAGAAATCGCAATATTTGTGTATATATCTAATATAATATTAAAACTCTAATCGAAAATGAAAATATTTAGTTGTCAAAGGTCAACTAAAATTAAATTTGTCTGTTTAGAATGAATGAGATCCTTCTTGAAAAGGCCCATTTTATTTCTTAAAGTGAAAAAAGAAAATTCAATCATTTAAATTCAAATAGAAACAGTTCCATAGAATGATTCTTCTACTAAAACATTATTATCAAAACTTTCTGTACTTTTATTCTTCTTTTTCTTTTTGGCCAATTCTTTCTCTTGGTTAGGATTCCTGGGAAAGTTTTCATTTTTATGAAAACAAAACTATTGAGAGAGAGGGAGTTTTACAAAAAGAGAGATGGACAGAGAGAGAAGGAAGGGAGAAAGAAAGAGAAGGAATTTGTGAAAAAGAGGACATTGCTAAGTAGAAGGTCAAGTTTGTGTTGATTGACTGCTCTGACCCAAAAAAGGTTCTATTTACTTAAATACAGGATTGGCCAAAAGTAGGTACACAGTTATGAAAACTATAAAAGTAGGTATATTCTTAAATTTTAACCCTTTGGATCCTAAGAGGCTAAATTATCGGCCCTGATAACTCAAGGCAAAAGAAAACACATTAATATTTTTGCTTTAATATGTTCCTTTAATGTAACGAATCTGAGTGTCTACTTGGTAATTTTGATAAGTCGGGGTTCTAAGGCTTTAGAAAACTAAAATAATTTCAGACAGAAACTGTTTACATTCATCTTAAGTTTTATTTCGAAAAAATTTTTGGTTGATGTACTCAGCCTTCATCAGATATTATGGAGCTGCAAACTTCATTAGGCATTACAAAGCTGCAAACTTAACTCTTTAGAGCGGTGGTTCCTAACCTTTTTTACATTGTGGCACACTATTGAGCTCTTTAAATATTAAATAAGAATTATCGACAAAGAATCTGTTAATAATATAAACGAGATATTTAGATGATATAAAGCATAACAACACTGACCAATTAGTATGCAAGAAATGTTTAGATTCCAGAAATTCAGTAATTTTCAATTGATCGCTGTCATCATGATTAAGAAATTAAATGTCTTCATTAAAAAAAGATTAAATTAAATGTCTTCCAACTATTATCTCAGTGAAAAACACTGCTTTAGGGTTATATCTATGGAAGGCTGAAAGGCACATTGGTTGAGACATTGTGTTTCAGCAAGTCTAAGGTGTGACACTTTGTTTTAACAAATCTGAGCTGTGGCATTATTTTTCAGCATGTCTGGGCACATAAAGTTTGATAAGCAACATTCTGTGATAGTGTTTCTTTAAGAAAGAATATTAAAGTAACTGCGCCCATTGACAATTTTTTAAACAAAAATCACTAGATATTCACATGTGATCAAGGTGATATACCGTGGGAATACTTGGTAATAATTAGTTCAACAATATAATGCACAAATAACAAAATTTATCTTTCAACATAAACCACAGATAAAAATTTGATATATCAGTTTTTGAATTCCTTAAGTCTTCTTAAGCTCCTGTTCTCTCTCAGACAAATTGGCATGTCCTTTCCTCTGACGCAGGGAGAGTTCACGCAAGAGAAGTGCTTGGTCAATGCAAGGACTATCCAAGCAAGCTTAACAGTCCTGGCGGAGATCCGAGCGTTGACTCATTTTTTCACGTTGGCAGCGCCAATGTCGTCTGATATGATCGGACCTGAGATGACCGGTCGAGTGGCTTGGGCTTTAGGAAAGTTGTACACACACACACACACACACACACACACACACACACTCACACACACACTCACACAAATGCTATTATAATTCATTGTGTTGGCTTGCCAGTCTCTTTACTATTGATCGGATCTCCACCAGATTGCTACAGCTGAACACAAACCCAAGTTAGATATAAGGCCAGTTTTACATGCTAATTATATCCTTAGGATTTTGTAATTAGTGTTGCTCTTCCCCTAAATGAGTTACCCTCGTTGAATTGATAGGTCTCTTTTCCACCTTAGTTTTTGGAATTTTTTCATCCTTATGCTTACGTGAGTTACTCTTCCGACTTAATGAGCCTCACCTGCCCAAGACAATTGAAAATGAATGTATTGGTTTTGACTGGAATTTTTGTTAGTTTTTGAGGTTTCTACACTACGTTTCTGATTACTTGCGATTCGGTGAAGAGACCTAGCATCCCTATCTAAGATTACGATTATAAACACCTGAAGACGGCCTGAGGTAGACTAGTCTGAAACGTAGTGTAGAAACCTCAAAAACTATTAAGATGAGAACAAAAGTTCGAATAATTAATTCCTAAAATGAAGTTTGTTTTTCTTTTGTTTTAGAAACTCATTTTAGGAACCAAGTTTTAAAGATTTCTTGCCAAATTTTTCAAGGTTAAACTTTTTGTCATGGATTCTTTTAACCAAATATGTCTTAATTTCTTCTGATGATTTAGAGAAGAAGTGGTTCTATGATTCTATAAGTATTTTTAGGACAATTGTCTTCATCTTTATTTTCATCTTTATTTTTATTTTCACTTCGTTTCGACCGGGTGAACCTTCAGTCTTCATCAGGTGTAAATGAGTTCATGTTTGTTAACTTTTGTTTTTCTAATGATTATGTTGCTAGGTTTTTGTTTTTGTATTAATTTAAGTGAGGTTCTCATCTTTATTTTCATATTTATTTTTTTCTTTCTGACGTTTCGACTGGGTGGACCTTCTGTTTTCATCAGATGTAAATGAGATCATACATGTTAATTTTTGTTTTTGTAATGTATATGTTGCTAGGTTTTTGTTTTAGTATTAATTTAAGTTCTCTATGCATGTTAATGTTTTTCTCGTACAATAAAAAAACAAAAAATAATATGAAAATAAAGATGAGGACAATTGTCCGAAAAATCCTTATAGAATCATTAATCATACCTCATCTCAAGGATTACGAAGAATTGGTTCTACTTTAGAAAAGTTATCCAAACAGGATAAAGCAAATTTGTAGTTTGGACGAATCAAAATTGTACAATTATTTTAACTGTGAGTGAATAAGGTATTATTGTACCCGACACTCATGTCTCAACTTTGGAAACGTGTTATTTTATTTCCAATTAGCAATGCTCCCAAATTGGAGTTTTTCTGTAGAGTCTTTTCTCTTCAACAAAGGCTGTAGGATTAAAGATTTTTTTCCTAAAGATAACAACAACTGGGTAAATTGCCAATTAGTTCTTTGAAGGTAAAGCATTGGTTTCATTTTGGAGAGAAGATTCTATTTGTCTTTTTTAATTAACAACTTCCTTAAATGCATAAGACAAAATGGGCTCTACCAAGAATTTATAAGCCAATATGTATTTTGGGTTTTGTTGGAATTTTTTTGGTCGAATGAAGACCGGGGTATGATTGCAAAGATTAGACATTCATTATATACAGAGGGAGATAGAACATTATAATTAACTAGAAGTATTGTCTGGCTTTGCCCGGCGCTAGGGACTTACCAATTTTTTTTTTTTTCAAAAACGCTTCATGTTTGAAAATTAATTATTTTTTCTTAATTTTCAAAAACGCTTCTCCGTTATTTATTTAATTGTTAAATTTTAATTAAAAAACAGTTCTTCGTATCATCTCAGTGTTAAAAAAAAAATTTAAGCAAGAATCAAAACTTCTAAAATGTTAAAATGATGTATACAGCCAAGTTGCATTGGAGACACAGATTTCCGCCATATCACCAAAGTTAAGCAACATCGAGCCTGGCCAGTACAAAGATGGGTGACTATTTAAGAATACCAGTGTTCACAGTTCAGTTTCATATTTCCTTCTGGAAATATAGTGCCTACTTGATCTAGTCATGCGCATGCCCATAAATTCAAAACCGGATGTAGGCCTCATTCAAATTCCACGATTAGAGTTTTATAGCATATAAGATGTTGTTGCTGCTGCTGTTGCTAAGATATTCATTGGATCTTTTACTATTTTAGATTTATTTCTTTTCATTTCTCTAAAAACCAATTTATTTCAAATAAAATGGCCCCTTCAAACAATAGGTTTATTTAGATTCTCAAATTAAAATCAGTTAGTTAAAAACTGACCTTGTGTTTGAAAAGAAGGCATGGCTCCACCAATGTGTCTTTCTACAGTGCCGTGCTTTAGCCACATAGCAGCCCCGACGCAGAATGCGCCTTGCGGCCTTTTATACTAAAAAATGCATCTTGTATGCCCACAATGTACTATAGGCTTTGATCAAGGTCTACATATACAAATATATAAAGACATGCAGACAGAAAGATGGATTAATAGATGTATATTTGAACATATAAGTGTGATAATGATTTTCTACTTAATCCTAATAAGTAATTACTTTGGTAATTTTTTGCATTACAAAAGATCTGGGTAGCCAAGGAGCCTTGCAAACCCCTAGGAAGCTTAGTTGTGTGGTCTGCGGGGGCCCTAAGCATGGCCCTGCAAGTGGAGGATGGGGTTGTTTTACTTGGTTTATTCTCTTTCTTTTCACCTCCCCCACCCCTGAGTCAGTAATTAATACTTGAACTGCATTTTTTGATCATTTGAATTTTAACCTCGATTCATCATACGCCTTGCGGCCCCTCTACCCTAAAAAAATGCAACTTGCATGTTCACAACATACTATATACTACTATATTACTGTTGTAATGATAATGTCAGAAAGAAAAAAAAGAATATAATTATTATTATATAAGTTGATTTGCTAGAAGCCATCATTACAAGGGCTTTTTTCATAAGAAGCTTAGAAATTCTCATGAATTATGTAATGTACGGCTTTTAGATCTCTTGATTGTATTGATTATTTTTGTAAATGGTTTTATTTTAATCAATACTATTTTTTTCCACTGTCAAAAATAGATTCTGCCTCATGTCAGATATTTCAAACATTTATAAAACACTTGAAATCGGTGTTGCCCTTCACCTAGATGAGTTACTCTCCTGAGTTAATAAGCCCCATCGACCCAAGGCAGCTAATGGTAGATGCAATGGTCCTGACTAGGACTAGTAATATGATTCCATAGACCGAGCTTTAACTAATTCTCCACCTCGCCGCTCATAGTCCACATTATAAATACACGAATCTTGTAAGACACATTTTCTAATTTTTTTTTTGCTGTGATGGTAATTTTACACCAAAAAATAGGATTGATATTCACTACCTGTGCATTACAGTGTGCAACCCTTTTCCATGATCAGATAGATGGTACATCTATGTGATCATGGAAAAGGGTTGCACAGGTAGTGAATATCAATCCTATTTTTTGGTGTAAAATTACCATCATAGCAAAATGACCAAGATATTTTTTCAAAACTATTAAAGAGCTGACTTTCTCGTTCTTTACAAATTATCCAAATACAAAAAAACCAAAGTCTTACAAAGTCGTACAATGATCAATAAGAAAATCTAACAAAGACTAACAGATTTTGTTTGATCTACGCAATTGCGTAGTTTGCTAATCTACCCTGTAATTAATGACAAATTCACTTTAGTCCACATCCGGGTTGATTTCATTCAAAGCTCCCCAATAGGTTCAGAATCAAGATGTTTCAAAAGTTCAATGAGTTCTTTTTTTACAAAATTCACAATTTATAAAAGTACATAAAACCTAAAACTTGAAAAAAAATCAACAACAATGGTAATTATTTTGGGAATGAATCCATTTATTAAGTTCTTCTGCAACATCAGATAGGAACGCTGTGAACAAACTGCGTGTATAGTTAAGCGAAGACATTGAGGCAACAGTCTTCGGTGACTGTTAGTTTCTCGCCTGCGGGGTCATCAGACCGAAAGGAAGCCAGTTTATTTACGTTCGTTTAAATAGGTATAGGCTCATAAGTGGGTTGCATGATGGAAGTTTTTTTTTTTTCCTAGTATATTTTGTTCTTAATTATGTATATTATATTTTAATGTATATATATATGATAGAAAAATGGGGATAAATCCCAATGATATGTGATTGAAAAATTAATTAGAAAAAAACAAAAACAAGAATATTTTTCCCAAGGGTATTAGTCAACATGTCAACGTAGATGGAACAACTTGCATTTAAACCCATATACTACGGTTCCGAAGTCCGATGGCCTATCCACTGGGCCACGCCAACAACTCTGGGCCATTCGTAATTTACAGATAAATTGTTACTATATTTAACACATTTTCTATTTTTGTTTCCCAGATAAAAAGAAAAGCTAGGTTTTTTATTTAATACAAAGCTTCTTATTATTCCATTCTGGAAATTTTACTGACTGAAATAGAAAATGTAAAGCCAGTGCTAAGTGATATTATCAGGCTTAAAGATTTAACTTGCTTATCAATGAAAAATGACTTGGCTGAGGCTATTAAAAAGATAGATATGCTGAGGCTGGATTTTTATATATTTTTTTTTCATTTTATTCTCATTATGTTGCTACTTAACTGATTTAAATCTGTTTTTTTTTTTGTTTTTTTGAAGTTTAGATTATAGTGTCTGTAATATGGCAGAGAAGAACAGTGTACATTTACTATTTTGTAACTAACTAGAAACATTGCCTGGCTTTCCCTGGATGATGGGAAGTTGCAATTAAGGTAGTTAAGGAAGACCTTTATAAAGGGAATCGGTACCATTGCAAGACTATCTCAAGCCATTATTCCTGGTAAGAATGGGACAAGCTAATTCCAATCAAAGTCCAAGAATATGGGTAAATAAATAAATCCAAAAAAATTCAGGTGGTCCTTTAGCAATAGCAGATCCAAGCAATAACAGCAGTCACTGATAAAGACACTTTGTCTGACTGTTTTTTATAGACAATAGTTTCCACATTCTTTGATTTGTCCCTATTACACCACCCCTGTATAAAAGGGAATGGGCTCATCTATCATGACTATACACTAGACAGAAGAGGGGAAGAAGAAGAAGAAGAAAAAAAGGTTTCAGTAGACCAAAAATAATTCAACAATCAATTTCATAAATAAAATCCTTCTTTTAAAATCCATTTGACTGAAGGCACTCTTTTTACCATCTGCTAAGTACTTACCTACAGCGAGGCTGGCAATGACCGGAGAAAACAGCACCGAGGCAGCCACCCCTGTAACTATTGTGACATTACGTCTGTGTTTAGGAGTGTACTCATATTTAGAATGTAACTGGAAGAAATACAAAAAAATAGTTAAAATCTAAAACAATAACATAACATAAAAACCTATTTTCATAAGCTGAATTTACTGTAAAATGATTTGTTGGATAATGTTTTATACAACTGTATTATGCAAATGAAAATATTTTAATCTACCACAGGGGTTCTCAACCAGGGTCCATGGAATATTTCTGAGGATCCACAGCCAAAGTATAACAAATTGGGCATCCACTATGATATTTTGGTGGTTCATGAAGAAAATTATATAATGGTTTTTATAATTCAAAATTTAATTTCTACTGTAATTTTTGGTTCTACAGTAATTTTTGCACCGATCTCCATCAGCTTGACCATTGAAGCAACATTGTAACATTGGTAAAGAATTATCATCACTAAAATTTTCATTATTATTATTATCATTATCATTATTATTATAATTATTTTAGAATACTTTATTTGCATTAAATAGTTTTCATATACAATAAACCTGAATTACATACCATTTCATTATTAAAACCTGAATATTTATATTAGTAAAAAATAGAATATTATTTTATGACCGATTGTTATAAGGGGGTCCACAAATAAAAAAAGGGAAAGGGATTCATGGGCAAGAAAAGGTTGAGAACTACTGCTTTTGTTGATGAGTGGTCATCTTGTCATGATGAATATTGATTTTCTAAATAAAATGGGACTTTACAAAATTGTTAATAAGGAAATCTTTTAAAACAAGAAAAAAAAATGGACAAATAAAGATTAGAAACTTAATGTAAAAGAGAGAGAAAGACATGATAAGTGTTTATTTTATGAGTTTTTTTTTTATGAAGTGTTTTTGTCAAGGGGATTATTCTGGTATCATTTTTGTTTAACAATAGTAATGAAGAACTTGTTGAATCAGATTTGAGAAGCAGTCAGTCGGCCTGAATGCTCAATACAATCTTCCATTGTTTTCTTTCAGTTGCTGCTAGCAAAGAGTTTGGAGAAAGAGAGAGAGAAACTAAGACTAATTTCTTATAGTAAAAGTTTAAACAGTAGGGCTGTGACAATATGCTTTTATTAAACGATATTCTTGTCACAGTCTTGACTATTTTACCATATCATTTAATCATCTAAAGTGATAACTACAAAATTAAAAGAAATAGTCAAGTAATGAGTTGGGTGGTGAAAAGAATATTTTTTAATAAAAGCATATTGTCACAGACAGACTAATCAGAAGATATAGGAAGGAGAGTGTGCGAGAGAGAAAAACAATGATCTGACAATTTTAGTACAGAGCAAATGATGACTAAAATGATTATCTCATTGCTAAAAATAATTTTTTTTAGCATAAAATGAATGTTTCTACCAAGAAGCATTTTCTCGCCTGACTCAATAAGATAATTCTTCTTTTTAAATACTTTTTTTTAAAGTTCCCAGACTTTTCTTAACTCCTAGGGATCTTCCCAAGAGCCAGCTTTCTAATTGGCACAATGTACCATAATCATATTAACTAATCCAGTGGCTATTTGCTACCTACAAGCAGGGCAGTGCTTAGGGCTCCCCCAATTCTAATCTTATCACACAGTGAAGGGATAACAATTGATTTCCTTGAAAGGAGTAGCAGGGGCACTACATGCAGGTTTGTTACTTGCCCAGGTACAGTACCTGGTATTCTTAAATGGTCACCTATCTATCTAGTGACCAGGCTCAACATTGCTTAACTTCAGTGAACTACGGAAACCAGTGTCTCCAACATAACTTAACCATACGAAATTGATTTATTTCCACTAGCTTCCCAGAAACTATCCACAAAGTTAACTTAAAAGCCTAAAACACATTAATATACTGTATTCATGGTCAAGTTGTGTTGGAGATACCGGTTCCCGTCAGATCACCCAAATTAAGCAACGTCGAGCCTGCTCAGTAGTTAGATGGGTGACCATTTAAGAATACCAGATACTGTATCTTGCGCCGGGGCGGGAAATACTCAGGTTAGTGTTTGAGGGTGCAGTTAAAGCACTTGTTTGATGTACCCTTAGTTTTTGGTTGGGGACCACTTGTGAAGTTTAAATTCCCACGAGATTCAACACAATCGTGGGTGTTCAGTGGTTGAGGGTTAAACCTGCATGGGTTAGTATGCCGATACACACACACACACACACACACACACACTGTATTCACTAAGAATATGCCAAACATAAAAAAAATCAACCACAAAGGTTAATGACAACCTAGATGTTACCTCCAAGACAGTCATTTAAAAATATAAACTTAAATTCATCCAAAATTAAACTAAATTTCTTATGAAATATTTTCATTAACAATATGCATAATATTACTGTAGTGAAGAGAATACAGAAAGAGAAATAATTGTGGGACACAGGAACCTAGCTTTAGGAAGCTTTATTCAATAATTAATTCAGGCAGAATAACAATGAGTAGTAAATTGCCAAGAATATATAACAGGCATAGAAAAGGGGGATAATGGGAAGCTAGCTTTGGGAAGCTTTATTCAACAAATAATTCAGGCATAATAACAACGGGTGGTAAATCACCAAGAATATATATACAGGTGTAGAAAAGGGGGATAATTCCACACAGAACATCTACTGCTATTTCACCACAATTACAATAAAGGCTTGTTTGACATTTGTTATGGAAAATAAAAAGTGTACACGACAGAGAATCAGCTTCTGCTTTTATCTAAAAATTTACCATCTTTTTAAAAAAAAAATAATATTATAACTTAATGTAAAAAAATTAAAATAAAATTGTTCTTACCTTTCTTCCCACCCAAACAGGTATTCCAATAATGAGTGCAGGTACTGCAATACCAGCAAATAATGTTATTCCAATTGGAGCACCAATTAATGTGCCTAGTTGCCAAAGAATTTTCTTTTTGCGACTCCAAGGTTTCTTGCCCCAAAATGTACATCCAGATGGGCTGAAAGAGATAGAAAAATTAAAGTTATTATAATATTGTGTGTGTGCATATATATAATTAAAAAATAAATAAAAGGTAAAATCCAAAACCTGGAAAAACGGTGTGAAACTGACAGTAACCAGCGGCCGCCATTTTTCCAGGTTTTACATTTTACCTTTTATTTATGTTTTAATTATATACGCTCTATCACTCAGTTAGAGCACTCTAACTGAAACTTCAGGCAAAGATAGATCAACAGATTGAATCCTATAAGCATCAATATATATATATATTATTATCATCATTATTATTATTATTATTATTATTATTATTATCCAAAGGATAAGGCCGAAATATCGGCACGTGGGTGTCTTCTTTTGCCTTAGGTTGTCGGGGCTGTGATATCCGTTCTTTAGGGTTTAAAGGGTTAATATAGTCTTCTACCATGACGAACGATACTGAGGGACTTGTAAGATATTTTTCTCTGGCTTTTTTTTCAAAGGCTAATATTTATTTTAATGGATTAGCTGTAGAAAGGCTTTAATAAAAACCTCTAAATTGCTTGGGGCTTTATAATAATTTTGCGTTCTGTAATCCATTTTCATTAATATTTTCTTCTTTCTGCGAATAATTATATTTTGCACCTGTCCTTCATCAACCTTCCTAATTAAAATCTATGTAACAAAATAGATTCTATGCAAATCAATTAATTAATCATTTAGTTATTCTTTCGTATATATCCCCTGGCTTGCATTTGCTTTTCCTTTTCGTCATTACAGGTCTTTCAGATTGTCCAACGATTTTTCTCCTGATGATATTATATTTACTTGGGGGCAGCGACGGTGGAGCATTGGTAGAAGCTCGGGCTGTGAGATCGTGTTACGCGAATTCAAATCCCAGTCAAAAC